>JAIKVB010000022.1:0-64292 GCA_024679045.1 Phytophthora brassicae | reverse complement strand
GAGGCGGGTGTCGAGCTTGGAGTGGAGTGCTTGGGAGTCTGTGTCACCGTTGAAGCTGGTGTGGGGCATGGCGTAGCTCGGTATGTAGACGATGCCGATCCAGTAGAAGTGATCGTTGCCGCAGGAGTCGATAGAGGCACGTCGTCAGATGAAGATCCCATAAGTGCAGCTTTTACCTTGGCAACGAGAGTGTCGGTGTCAACTGCGCTAGTGCTCAACATTCTAGCCGAAGAAGCTGATGAAGAAGTTGAGTCGCACTCGTCTATACTACCCGCGGGTTTCAGCAGTGTTGTGTCCGTCGACGTGATGGTAGACGAACTGTGGCTAGTCGAGCTTGAAGTCGTCGAAGTGCTCGTCGACGTCATATTGACGGTTGAAGTTGGGGCTGTAGTAGACGAGGACGGTGTATTAGCCTTCTTGGACACCAAAGACGCAGACGTTAATGCTGTCGTAGTCTGTGTATCAGTGATAGATGTGGTGTTGGTTGTACTTGAGCTTGAGTTCGTCGTCGTAACGGTATTTGTAGCAGGCGAAGACGAAACATTCCCAGAGACAGAGTCTTTCACTAATGGTGACAAAGTGTGCGGACACGGAGTCGTCGAAGAAGTCACAATCGGTGCCGTCGTTGATGAATTACTCGATCCTTGTTTTGGCAAATTATTGCCCGATCTCGTGCGATTCCGTGCTGAATGGATCACATTAATCACTGATTGCGAGGTGCACGGCGTCTGTGCGTACAATGGCGGACTGTTCTGAGTCGGATCCGCCGTCGACACCAAGTTGTTGATCGTAATATTCTTGGACGCCAAGTCCTCCAGTACCGTCCTCACATCAATTGCTGAATTGCTGCATCCGCCACAGTGGTGAATAGCGACCACCAAGTTGTCGCTCTTTGCTATCACTGGGGACCCCGACGAACCGCCTTGAGTATCTGCGTCGTGTGCCACCTGATTCATCCCGCAGCCTCCCTCTTCACCAACACTGAGAATTGTTGCGTCGTCTCCACTGTCCACAGAACTCACAATGCGTTTCGCAAGTCCCTCGGGATGTTGCGGCAGGTAAATGGACTCGTTCACTAGCGGACCCGACTCTCGTAACTGGAGATATCCATACGGGGACAAGTCGATACAATCCGGCAGCTTCACTACCGAGTAATCGATATCTTCATCTTCAGCAATAAGCGTCGACGTGGTGGCCACGAGTGTCCCAGGACAACCAAATGGCTTGTGACACTGGTCACTACACGACGGACTCTCAGCTACGAACTCAAAGTCGGTATTCAACGCCCACTCTTCCTCCTCAAAGCAATGGTGGTTGGTGAACAAGTGACCTTCGCTGCCTCCAAGCCAGCCAGTGCACAGATACGTGCCATTAATCAGTAGTCGAGCCACCGCTTGAGCTTTGTGATACGCTTGCGGTAGCTTCTCGGACAAATTCGAGCCTGGCGCGAAGCATTTCGCAGGTAAAGACTGGTCTCCATCACCGCAGATTGATTCGTGATGCTGAGTCGGGTATCCACGGGAGTAACCAGTGATGTTATAACCTTGACCAGCAGTAGCAGAAGAATCTGTGGCGGACTTGTAAGCGACAGTGACGGAGTTGCCAGGTATGAAACTGGCGATGAATTTCCCGCTTCCGTCTCGTCCTCGACCTTTGTATGTGTACGAGACGGTGACGTTGGCGTCTGGAGAGCTAATGACGACCGAATCTCCGTCCGGTAAGTTGAAGCCGGCAAAGTGGACGGCGATGTAGGACGCGAACTCGTGGCTGATGAGGTCGACCCGAGACGTACCAGCCGTGACTGTCACGTCCAGATTTTCAGTGGTACCGACGATTGGCAGTCCATTGTCGGTGTATTCCAATGCAGAGACGACTGAAGCGAACGCAAAAGCGACAAGAATCGCCTGGAAACGCCGACAGAGCGACATCGTAGCAGGAGGAGGAACGACTTACTGTCGAAGCAGCAAATTGTAAAGTGACGACTACGAAGGTCATCGCTGCGATGTCTTCATGCTGCTGGTGTGAACGGAGGTGGGGTACAACTCATTGATTATCAGGAATTTAAGGCTTCGAATTCGGCCAGAATAAATGGATTAGGAAATGGTGTGGTACATGTATACTTTGTATACGGTATACAGTACCGGTATACGCATCGAAGGGTCGTTTGGCAGGTACAGTGCTTTACCTCGTTTCGGCAAGTCATAATATATTAGATATCACAGTTCAATATATGTACGGAGTATGTTTAACGTTGAGATATTCAGATTAACGAAACCAAAATTTTGGCAGGTACAGTGCTTTACCTCGTTTCGGCAAGTCATAATATATTAGATATCACAGTTCAACATATGTACGGAGTATGTTTAACGTTGAGATATTCAGATTAACGAAACCAAACTCGAAGGTTATAGAAACATACCAGGTCGAAATGAGGTGCATCACTGACTAAACGACGTTTCGATGGACAAGGGATCGAACGCCATGCAGAACGAGACGGGTTACGCGCCTCGTTCGCGTGCCAGCGCCAACTCTTCGACCGCTCTCCGTCTCGATTCACGATGGGGTCGACTGCGGTTTGCGGAATTCCGTGATGACGATTTCCTGGCCAAACAGCTGAGACGCATCGAAATCACTCAAGGAGCTCATCGTAGTGGAATATTAAATGGCGATAACGTGGCTGAGAAGAGCATCCGACAACGATTAACAGCAGCACAGTCAAAAGCAACTCGAATAGCGTCGGAAGATGAAGAGAACGACGTGAAAGACGAGACTTTAACGCTCAAGACGGACTTTGAGATGGAAGAAAGAGACGAACGAGAGCTCATGAACGCTCTGTGTGTATTGGGAGACTTGCAACAACCACAACTGGCGACTTTAATGACGACGAAGCTCAAGGACGCTCTACGTCGCGTTTGCACGTTTCCCAATCCAATTTATCAGTTAATTGCACTACGAAGACAATTGATGAAAAACATGCACGAAGCTGTTGCAGCTCAGCATCGACAGAGAAAAGCGGCCGTACAAGTGAATTTATCTATTGCCAAATACATGGAGAACAGTCTACAGTCGCTACCAGAAGGAGAAAAAGCTCAATGTGATGAAGAATTGACGTCAGGTTTCATGACGATTAAGTCTAAAGACAAGGCAGTGAGAGAAGCTTCGATGGGGATTCAAGTACTTGTGAGCTTTCTCAGTGATTTACATGATCCAGTAGTCACTACTTTGATTCAGAGACGAGAGTTTCTTGAGGATTTACTACCGTTGCTGAGTAGTATGGGGTTTCTCTCCCTTTCTCCAAAGCGAGGGTTGCCAACTCCTATAACTTCCCGTGGAGTATCATCACGTTCTTCTACTTCCAGTGGATTATCCACGGGGACTGTAGAAATAGCAGAGTTTACGGACAAGATACAGCGCTTTTTACTCGACATGTGTCCTCGATTTACGAGTATTTCTTCATCTTCGCCCAATCTACCAGCGATCTCGTTTGGCAGCAGTGAAGTTGAAGTTCTTGATCGAACTAATGCAGTGAATGGACTTATTCATCTCGCTGCTGCAACAGGTTCCGTACGGGATTTCCTGATGGTACTTCGAGTGCTTTTAGGTACCAGTGACTACTCTCAAGACTCAGTGATGAAAGAGCTACGAAGTTCACTCTCATCGCGTTCGTTGTTTACTTCTTCGGTGCCTTCATTACCTACTGTTCATACTGAGCAAATGGCTTTTTCACCGATAAACTCTGGACGTGAATATGGTGATCCTAGTACTGTGAAATCCAAAGTGAAAGAGTCAATAGTTACCCGACCTGACTCCAGTAAACTGCACAAAGGAAGTCCACGAAGCAAGCGAGAGGTTGAAATCCTTGGAGATAATTCCATTCAAGATACGCTGAGACGGAAGACTGTACCAAAAGGTATTAAGACGATTTCAAGTGCTGGTTCTACGACTGTAAATTTCACAAATCATCGATTACTTTACACATGGAGATAATTCCATTCAAGATACGCTGAGACGGAAGACTGTACCAAAAGGTATTAAGACGATTCCAAGTGCTGGTTCTACGACTATAAATTTCACAAATCATCGATTACTTTACACGAGTCCAGGGAATAATCTCGTGAGCAAGCAGAGACCGAAAGTTGAGCTAAAAGATGAAATTCTGCTGGGGAAGGCTAGTTTATCGCTGGATATGTCAAAAATGAAGGACTCGACCTCAGTCCTGATGAGTAGTAGAAGCGAAACTCCTCCTGTTGTCACTGCAAGATGCCCCAAATTTAAGGCTCTGGACATCCAGTCTGTCCTCATTGAACTGGACCAAGCAAAACCTTCAGCACCGACACGAATTTCCCGAGGAAAACCGCTTCACACCCCCCAAGCAGGTCATTTCAACGACGATTCTGGTGTTTTCACTGGCGAAGAAGACGAAGGAGATCGGGAAGTGTGGAGTTGTGGTCAGAATTCGTATGGGGAACTTGGTCATGGAGATACAGCATCTCGCAAGTCTTTTGAAAGGATCGAGTCACTTCAGCAGAAAGAAATCGTTCAAATTGGTGCTGGAAATGAGCACACAATTGCATTGACAAGCGATGGGAAGGTTCTAACGTGTGGATACAATGATAATGGCCAGTGTGGACAAGGAGGAACAGCTCGTGTGAGTTACTTTATTGAAATTCCAAAGATGGGCGAGAACTCTATTTCTCAAGTCCATGCTTACAATGGCTGTGAACATACGATTTTCGTCACGATGGACGGTCGAGCGGCAACTTGTGGCTACAACTATCGCGGTCAGCTTGGCCATGGAAATACTGCGAGTGAGAACGTCCCCAAAGCTGTCCGAAGTCTGGAAAACAGGATCGTAAGGTTGGTATCATGCAGTTATTACCACACTGTCATGGCTTGCGAAGTAGACGGAGGCGCTCAACAGTATCTCTATACGTTTGGACGGAACGATTTCGGACAATTAGGACACAACGACTCAATTGATCGCAAAGTTCCTCAGCATGTAGAGACTTTAAGTGATCAACACATCGTTTCTGTAGCTTGTGGACAGTACCATACGATGTTAGTTACAGCTACTGGTAAAGCTTTCGCGTTTGGTAAAAATGACTACGGTCAGCTTGGAATTGACTCGATGGAGAACCAACTCGTTCCTGTCCAAGTTCGATCTGGATTAGAAAAACAAGAATGTCTGGAGATTCGTTGTGGATATTACCACACCATTGTTCTCTGCAGTGGAGCGCATTTGTTTGCATTTGGCCGTAATGACTACGGACAACTAGGTTTGGGTCGTTCAACTGCGACTTCGACTGTAAATTTACAGCTTCAGCAGCAGCGATTTTCGTATGCCAGATTAATTGAAGAGTTGGAAGGAAAGGATATTGTTCGAGTCGCATGTGGTTGTTATCATACGATTGCGGTGTCGGATAATGGTGTCATGTACGTCTTTGGTCGCAATAACCATGGTCAATTAGGCACAGGCGATACAAATGAACGGATTTATCCTTTCCCTATTGATGATTTTGCAGGAAAACGAGTGGCTCTAGTCGCTGCAGGTTTCTACCACACTGTGGTGCTTACAGGAGGAAAAGACGACGATAAAAATGACCAAGATACTGCAAATAATGAGAAAGGAGAAGCTACTGCATCAGCTTCAAATGAGATTAATTTCTTAACAATCCTATCAGCTTCTGCTGTTCAAGAGCTGATCGATCCTAACAAGCGTCCGGAGCTTGGAAACTGTACTGTATCTACTGACGATGGGAATTTAGTCACTGAAAGTCCGGCGATTGATCCTACAGACGACGATTTCCGAGATGAAGACAATCACTTGTGCGATAATCCCAGTGTGAAATTGGCAAGAGGAAATTCGAGTACTGATTCAGGAAATGCTCTCTTTGTTGCGACTGTCATTCTGGCACAACTTGATAGACTTTGTCAGCCGTTTACAGTTAAACCTGGAGCTTATCCGACGCTCCATCATCCATCTGTAGCTGTAATTGATTTACTGTTAGCAAATACGGCAACCCCATCATTTGATGTAAGTGGCGCTTTTGAAGGAAGTTTTGAATCTTTTGGCATTCATAATTGCAGTTCGACGTTCGAAAGCCTTGCAGTGCTGTTAAAACATCTTAGTACGAAGAAATTGGAGACCCCATCACAACTAACAGCGTGTTTATTGAGTCAATCAGGAGCTTCTTCTACTACAACAAATACTCCAAGACGACAGACAAACAAAGTGCAAATGTATCTGCTGTTTGCATGCATTCGAGTTCTTCAAGCAAATTTATCTCAATTTTTACGATCTGGAATGGCTAAAGCAGTGATTTTGCTAGCATCAGGGAGTAAATCTCACCCAAACGCTGTAAAACCTTGGGCGAAGGAGCTCGATCGAATGCGAATATCAATTTTACAGATTCGAGAGGTGCTCGTGTCTTTAATTGACAGTAAACACCGCAGAAACGTTTATTATGTGCTTGATAATGAACCGAACGAAGGTGGAAACACACTGAGAATTGCTGAAGAAGCTACTGCGACACTGATGATGGGCTTTGAAGTTTTCCTACCGTGTCAATGTCTTCAACGTCAGTTTTGTATGCACACACTGCACGATCTTCCAACCAAGGAAACTGCAAATCACTTGTGTGGAGGACTTTGTCGACAGGAATTGTGGTCCTTTGACGTACTCCCAAGATCGAAAACTTTACTATTGGAACCACTTTTGCGACGAATTGCAGAGGACTCGCTAATCGTTCGATTCTTACCACTAACAGCAACTTTATCCTCTGAACAAACCCAAACACTGCAGGAAAATGAATCCAGCTGTGTGTCCTCCGTGACGGAAGTCTATCAACTCCTTCTCGAGCGAATTGCAGCAGATTTTGCGCGTCGTCTGGGCGAAACAGTAGCTGTTGGAGCTTCTTGCGAGACTCATTCGCGTCAAGACGCCACGTTGCGAGCTTTCTTTGAAACTCTCAATGGGCTGCAAAAACACATTTCTAGCTGGGCTGCTAGTATCTCTGAATGGAATATGCCGGAGCTTACAGTAACAAATGTTGATATCCAAAAGGAACTTTCAAGCGTTGTTGATCGAGTTTTCCGCGTGGACGAGCGAGATTTGGACCGAGTTCCCATTGCCTGGCGTTGCTACATTGAATTTGCTCTGGCCACAATGAGTCAATGCTGTGAAGTTCTTGGTCAAATATTGTCTATGGAGTCGATTCCCAGTCCAAGTCACGGTTTTAATCATCATTCTGGACTGGATTCAGGACTACAAGACAAATTCTTACATGGGAAAATGCTTGACGTGGTGGAAAACTCGATTGTTGGTCGCTTTCTACCCTTGCTAGTTGTTAGTTTGTTCGAATTTAGCAATCATCCACTCTTTGCTGCAGCACTGTTGCCTATATTGAAATCTTTGCTAAGATTGCTGGATAGATTTAATCATCAAGATGACTCTGTTGAGGAGGCTGAGAGACTTTTTGTGGAAAGCGTTGCGTCTTCTGTTGGTCCTCGACCGCCTCAAAAAGAGTTTAACGGGAGTTTTCGACGTAAAAGCGATGGAAATGCTCGAGATGAGGAAGGAAAAAGTAGTAAAAAGACGCTCATGACGTCAGAAACAATGACACTTCCGTGGCACTACAGACTTGAAAAAGAACTAGCTGTTCTTGCTGCTGAAATGGCTATTACACTAGTCATTGGCGATCCTTTCTTCACGTTTCAAGAGGATAATAAAGATAGCGCTAAACTGTTGTCTGAGCGTTGGCTTTCCAGTCCATTATTTAAAGGAGGTCTGAGCTCACAGCACTTGGTACGGAGTATTCAGCACGATAAGAATCGTCTTGGATCTGGAACTTCACAGCAACTTCGTGTTGTTCAGCACTCACCGTTTCCTGCGACGCTTTCCAATGTCCTGAATGGTGATTCTCAGCCTTTTTCGTTGATTTTGCCCTCAGCACTGGAAAACAAAGACAAAACTTCACTATTGGAGTTACCTACCGAGCAAAATTACAGAGAAATGTTTTGTATCAATTCCGTATATAAATTTCTTACTTTACTTCAAGATTCCAGTACTGCAACAAAGCTTTGTGAGTGGGTACGAGACAGTTACGCGAAGAAGGATCCTTCGTACCGAATGATTGTGCGGCAGTCTCAACTCGCTATGAACCTCAAAACTTCAGCCAATTCTGTTGAAAAACAAATTTTTGAAAACGATATTCTGATTGAAGTGTGTTTTTTCGCAGCACTTGTTCATCATAATATGGTTGGACCTCAAGCGTATCATTTTGCACTTGGAATGAATCAATCGGTAGCTGATACACGAAATTCTCCACCTCGATCCTTTCTCAGTTTGTGGCAGTTTGTGAGTCAATTACGACGTCGAGTTGCTACGAAGAAGACGGAGATTAAAAACAAACCAAGTACAAGTTCTGACCACCCACAAGTGGATGTTTTAAGTCAGATACTTGCATTTCAACAGACGATTTTAAACCGATGTAAACTACTTTTGCTTGTGGACATTTACGAACAACAGGAACATTTAACTATCCAGTTAGACGCAGGATATATCCCACCTTACGATCCTGCATTCCTGGTATCAGCAAGCTCAGCGTTTAAATTATCTACGTCTTCAGCTAAAAGACACCTCCAATCAGCATATTCGGACGAGAAACTACCATTCTTGGCTGCGTTTCCATCTTCAAAGTGGAGAAAAGTGCGTATGATCCTTCACAGTATAATTCGGTGGAAATCCATGACGTTTTCAACGCTAAACACCCGATTAAAAGGATCACGTCGAGTTTCCCAGGAAGTATTGGCGTATGTTACGTCTGACGAGCTAGTCTCTTCTAAAAGTGCGATGAAAACGCTTTTGGCTGATCCTTGTCGGCGTGTAAGCAGTTCTATCCGTGGAATTGAAGCTTTGTGGGAACTTCTAACTCTCATATCATTTGATTCGACCCAAGCTGATATTATTCATCAAGTGACTCAAGTTTTTGTGTTCCAATCGCACTCAATTTTTACTAAAACTCAAAACGTCGGGTACTTTTATTCAAGTTTTCAAAGTGAAACATTCTCCGAGTTTTTTGGTCAGTTGACTGAATTGATGAGTGATAAGGCATCGATTCTAATGGAAAGTAGCGAAGAGGACGTCACTTCTAAGTTCTGGATCGTTATCGAGTTGCTGAGTGCCTGGGGGATTTATTTTACTACTGAACAATTTGAATTTGTCAGTGATATCGGAATTCTCAGCGTTATTCAAGAAATGTTACAGACACTTACAGACAAACGCGGAGAAGACAATAATTACGAGATTTCTCTGCCAATTCCTGCTGTAGAAAGTATCGTCGGCAAAAGTGGAGGACCATTAACGCAGGCACAATTTACAGTTCAAAACCAGTTTAATCGACTGGAAAAGATGCTGTGGGTTCTCTTCCGCTACATTTGCGTTCATTTTGCAACGCAAAATATAATTGTATCAGAAGGTTTAACAACTCACGAAACTTATGTACCCACGTTCCCTGTATTATCAGCAGTTGTTGACTTGCTCTTTAGTGAAGCAGTTAGCATTTCCACCCACTTCCTACCACTATCAGCTTCTGTGAATGGTGGGAACATGGATACAATCGTTGAATCTGCTCCAGCTGTGTCTGTAGCAGTACGAAGAAGTTTTGAGGTTATTAATCTTCCACACAGATTTTCTCCTCAAAGTAAAGGATTCACTTTCACATACGAAGAAATGATTTCCCCATCCAGTTCAGAAAACTCGACGTCGATGTCGCCTTTACTTAAATCAAATGAGTTTAGCGTCACTACTTGGCTCTTCATCAACACTTCAGAAGCGTCTCATCCACAGACAGCAAATACTGATCTTTTTCACGTTGGACAGGGTCGTCAGTTAGTTTTCTTACGTGGTTCAGGTCGTGAGGTCTCTCTCTATTTACTTCTGGTACCAGAGAGTACTGACAATTGGCAACTGGAAGTAGGAATTATCATGGATTTTAACAGAGAAACGCAGGAAAACACTCGCGAGTTTGCCATTAAAGGTCGAATTTGGGAACGTGTGCTGTCCAAACAAGTAGTAGCTGGAGGGAAATGGATTCACGTTGCGGTCGTATTTGAAGCAACTAAAATTCGTCTGTACTTGAACGGAATACTCGACTGTCAGCGTTCTCTTGCGGCACAAACGATTCCTATTTGGGCGTCTGGGACTGTCGATCTTCCTTTGCATTTCGGTCGATTCCCCGAGTCTTCTCGTGCCCAAACAGCTTCATTATCAGTTGTATCCGCTATAAATTTTCTATCGCGCTCACTTGGTTTTATGAAGAGTACGAACTGGGATTTAGGACTGAGTTCATCTAACAACGCACCACCATCTATGGAACTGAAAACTGTGGGTTTTAAGTGCTTTGACGGGTGGTTGAGCCACTTTCGTTTTCACAATCGTTCGTTATCTCCAATTCATGTTCGAATTGTGTTTGATGAGAAGAAATCGCCTTCCGGTTTGTCTTTAGGAGCTGATAGAATTGCATGCTGTAAAGTCCTAGAGCTGCATACTTTACTCATCTTACTTAGTTCTTCATCTGAAGGACTAATTCACTTTTCTTCTCAGTTTTCGCAGTGGGTGAAGCTGGTTTGGGGGACATTTCTGGGCAGCACTTCACCGGTAATGCAGCAATCAGCCTTGCGGGTGCTTCGAGCTTTACTACCACTGCGAAACCCTCTTGAAGCGTCTTCAGCTCTGCTGGAAAACGATTATTTTAATGAAGAGCTGATAGTAAAACTCGGTTTTTACAAGCTTGAAGACGTTTTCGTACATCAATTGATCAGATTGGTCGGCTTTTGCTTGACAAAATGTCCTACAAATGGTTTATCTCAAGACAAGAACGATGTCGTTGTAGTAAAATGGTCACTAATGACTCCACGTGGAGTTCATGCCAACGAGTTCTCTTCTCCAACTCAAGACAACACCGACCAGCAACATGAATTGCAAAATGATGTAGAAATTCAATACCAATCGTCCAAGCGGCACTGTTTGCTGCTTGCAAATGAACTTCTCCAACTTTTGCAGCGATTGTTCCGGTGCTCGAACCTTTCATGGAGAAAGAGTATTGTAAGAGTAGTCTCCACTATCATGAACTTCTCCAACTTTTGCAGCGATTGTTCCGGTGCTCGAACCTTTCATGGAGAAAGAGTATCGTAAGTGTTGTCTCCACTATAACTCAGAATTTCTCCATTGTGAGTGAAGAGAAAGAAGAACCCGAACAACAGGAATCAAATATCCTACAATTTGGAAAACACACACTAAATATGTCTACAATTAAGAGCGTGGAATCAATCGGGTGTTTCTACTTTCTTGGAGATGGAGTGGAGTTCCTACGTCCAGGTTTGACTGTGGAAATACGAGGATCAAGAGAAATTGCGCAGGTTTTATCCCTTGAACATCATGTTTCGAGCCACAATCCTCCCGAAACTTTTGCTGATTCATCGTCACAGACTTGTCCTATCGTTAATACGGTAGCAAACGTTCGAATAAACGGACAACTTTCTAGCACTGGCTCAGTAAACTCAGATTTGACCTGGTATGACAAAGTATTTGACCAAAAAGGAGGCTTTTGTCCAGTTTATTCCAAGATAAACGTTGACGAACTCACTCCAACTGAAGTTAGCAATCCGAACTGGAGTGAAAGTTCCTTTTCAGGCATAATTTATGACTTGAAGTCTGACGAAGAAGACGCTTTTGGTGTGATTGTAGAGAAGGCAAATGAAGTGATTCCTGTCGTCTATGACCAACGAACCGGTAACACCGACAGTGAATGGGGTTCCAAGCAAATTGGGTGCTTGCTATTGAAAGTTTTGGTACGATTTGCTGGTAATGATGCTGGTGTCGATCATTTACTAGCGAAACCGGGATTAATTGACGTCATTTTTAAACTATCAACGAGTCAAGATATCAACCCAAAGCACGAAACTCTGTACCAAGTCGAGAAAAAAGTGAGTGCTTTACGTCGAGAAATTTATGCTGCGTTGGTCGAGCTAAGTACGGAAGGAGAGTACGAACTAGCAAGAGCATTCAATTCCAGTTTATCGACTTCAGGTGAAAATTCGAGCAATTTTCCAAAGTTAAACGAAGACTTTAATGATCTAGGAGGTGCAGAAAGCGACGAAAGGAGGTTACCAGATGCTGAAGAAAGCAACGAGAATTGGGATCCTGAAGAAGAGTTGAAACTTCCAGGTGGGATCGAAGAAGAAGAGGAAGAAGAGGAAGAAGATGACGATGATGATGAAGACGATGAAGGAAGTCTAGATAACGGAGAAAACGATGATGAAGACGAAGAAGAAGAGGAAACTCGAGCCGAATTCGTCGAAGAGTTGATGCTCATGGGTTTCCCAGAAGACTGGTGTGTATTAGCATTAAAACAAACTGAAAACGATATCGTAGGTGCGTCAGCCTGGATAGTTGACAATCTCGAGTATTTGAGCAAACTTCAGTCCACTTTAGACAAAGAGCGTGATAAAGGGCGAGATTCCCCTCGCTTTGATGAAGATGAAGACGATGTTTTGCCTTTAGATGATACAGTTCAGGATATGATGCGACCTTCATCTTTGATTTCTTCCAACAGTTGGCTGCAGTCTCAAACATGGAGAGAAAACAATGAGGATATCGGAAAGACTGACACTCAGAGTGGTAATGAATCCTTGAAAACAGCCAAAGGTGATCAATTGACTGCACCGCTATTAAACGACAAGGAAATGGGTCGAAAACTCTTTGGAGAAATGTATTTTCCTTTCGAAGATGGAGGTTACTTGTCAAATACAAAGAATCAGTTCATGCGATCGTGGAGAACCGAAGCAATGGAGATGAAAGTGAAGACAACTCCATTAATTCCAGAACCAATTGATGACAACACATCACGTTCACCATTTGAAGAGGATTTCCAGCCTCAACTGAATCAACTTGATCTCCAAAGTTTACTTGAGCAATTACGAAAGTTCGAAAGCACTTTATCCGTTCTTTATGCTCGTCAGTTCATGGTCACCTTACTACACCAAACCACAACTTCTACTCTACAATTAAAGATCTCATATGCTCAATGGCTTCAGCTTCTAAAGCTGGTTTTGCTACGTGGTGTTCAATTTACAGTCTCTTCAAAGACCACAAAGTCCCCACAATTGAGAGAACTGTCCGTTAATGACATTTTTTCAAAAGCATTTGAATATTTTGCAAATTTCGATGCAGAGAACTTCATACCAGATGCTTTAGAGTTTTGTTTGACTGAATTGGAATCTGCAGCTACAAGTAAAGTGTTTGAGGCGGTGTTATGGACCCAACGTGACCTGAAAAGACCGGACAAAACGGTGATGGAGGAACCTGGAATTGAAATTGCTATCTGGATACTGAATGCTCTTCTGATCGAGTCGAGAAGTATTCCTTCTACTGATTTTATTAAGACTGTTTTACGTCGACTACGCTGTTGTCTGGGCACGACGAATCTGCCACTCAAATTCGTTGTAATTCGCTCTATCAGTAGACTTCTGTCCGCTTTACACAGTAGTGATACTAATTTTCAAGCTTCAGGCATAGTAAATGAGGCACAAATTGTCTTTGGAGAGTTTTTAACAGCAGCAGTTCTGCGCCACAAGCGTGAAGTGATGCAAGGTCGTCTCCTGTTTTCACAATATCTTCAAAGTTACATTGAACTTCTTCATATTCTGCATCGGCTCACATACGATGAGGTATTTCAGTCTCCAATATCACTTCAACCTGCTTCGACTCAGATTTATTCAGTACTTGACGGTTCTTCGCTTCATTTTGATCGTAAAAGGAGTCGGAGTAGCTTGTTAACGTTCGCAGAGGATAATTTCAGTGTTTCGTACTCTGGGAATGAAGTCTGGAAAGCTGCATGTGCTGTAACGGGGTTTTCTACTGGTGTTCATTCCTGGGTCGTTCGTATAGAGAAGTCGAGTTCTCCTTACCTTTTTGTGGGCGTCGCAACTCGACAAGCAAATCTCGATTCGTTTCTTGGTGCTGATGATCAATCCTGGGGATTTATTGGGGATAAAGCTCTTTATTATCAACGGAATCGAGTACGAGCGTATGGTGAAACTTTCACTGAAGGTGACTCTATTGGCTTGCGTTTAGATTGTGAAAAGGGTGAACTATCGTTCAGTAAAAACGGTGTCGATCTGGGTTTGGCTTTTGATAACATCGTAGGTGAAGTGTGTCCTGCTGTAGCTTTCTACTCGAGACATCAGAAAATCTCTTTTGCAAAAGATACTTGTGTGAGTATTAGCGGCACTACTGAGAGCCAAATTTCACCAACGGGTGAAGATGCGAGTGCAAGTGTTGATGACTGTTTAATAGCATGTGAAATTATGTCCAACTGGGTAGATAACAAACCCATGCGAACTGCCATGTGCGCTGCCGTGTGGAAAATGACCAACGAATGGCTCACTGGGTCTACAAAGTTTGTAACAACGCGATCGGGTAAGTCTTTGTGGGTAGATATTACCCGAGAGACGTGTGGGAAGCTGGGATTTCACGCTGATGACTGTGTTAAAACACCTCGTGGTAATGGGGTTGTTGTGGGCGCTGCTGGGGGGAAATTATGGGTCCAAGTGGACAATGAACCTGGTGCCTGGTTCTTCCACCCGTCCAAACTGCGGCTAGTATCAGTAAATAACTCAAATGCTTCACCGAATCCTCTCACTGAATCTACACCTGATCATCCAATTCCCGAGAATTTAAGTACAAACTCGAGTTTGAAGCTCAGTGAAGTCAGCAACGATACTAAAAGTCAAACTTTATCACTTTTACTTACACAAGAAGAGATTGTCGAGTACGGCGAGCATCCACTTTGGAATATTACGCTGGATAAGGAAATGCTGACTATCGTCAATGACTTTTGTGAAATTTCACGGGTTAATCCCTGGAACTTGACACCAGTACAGCTTCTCAGTCTTGTTCAAGAGAAAACCTCCGTGTTAGAGCTGACTTCTGTGGGGAAAATCCTTGTATTACCACCTGAAAAGCTGACGAAAATGGTGATTGCACGCTTTGCCATTCTGCGTTACGCCAACATGTACGTGAGTCGTTCTTTGGCCTTTTTCGACCTCACGTGGCATTACTTCTTGCCCAATTCGAACTCGTTACCATGTCGTCTGATCTCCCAATGCCGCGGAAGTCTCTTTGTATGTGTGAAAAATGACATTTTCACTGCTTTGATGGAGAAAACAGCAAATTCTCCAAAGAGAGCGGAGGACGAGTACGATTATTTTCACTGCTTTGATGGAGAAAACAGCAAATTCTCCAAAGAGAGCGGAGGACGAGTACGATTACCCTGAAGATCTCCCACAGCTGCAAGTTAATCGGTTGAAAGCTGCAGCAGCGAAATGTCATGAAGGAACAATCAACAGTCTCTTTCTCTCGCTCTTCGGTCAGTCTTTTGAAGAACTGCATTTCTTACCACTAAAGACACAGCGGATGGTATACTCTCACCCTATGGATGACGGTCAATTACGCAGTTTTAAAGTCAAGTTTGAGGGTGAAGGAGTCGATGACTATGGAGGTCCTTACAGAGAGTTTTTCTCGCAGTTCTTCGCCGAATTGCAGATGTTACACGTACCAAAAGACGAAAATCCTACGAAAAGCAGTGCAGATAGTTCTGGAAATGGAGGTCCAAGCAGTACGTCGTTGAAAATGGAGGCTGGAGTGTCAGTATCCGAGTGTGTTTTGCCCTTCCTCATGCCAAGTCCAAACTGGCGGAACGGTGTGGGTGCAAACCGTGAAAAGTTTGTACTAAACGGTGCACTGACCAGTCTTCAAGCTAAAAATTCTGGTACATCAGGAGAAAGCGCCGAAGAGAAACGTCAGCTCTACTGCGAAATGCTTCACTTCCTTGGTCAAATGATTGGCATTTGTCTGCGAACTCGTGTTTGTGTGCGTCTGGACTTGGCGATGTCAGTGTGGAAACAGCTCGTAGGTGAGGACGATTCCAGTCTGGAAACCGCGTTGGAGACCCTAAAAGAGATCGATTTTGTCGCTTTTTCGCTCTGGAAGTCACTTCGAGGTATCTTAGACGATACTAAGCGTCTCCAAAGTACAAAAGGAACAGGTGATGAGTTGGCAGAGCAACTGGAAGCCATGGATTTGGTCTTCACGACAGTGTTGGCATCTTAGACGATACTAAGCGTCTTCAAGGTACAGAGGGAACAGGTGATGAGTTGGCAGAGCAACTGGAAGCCATGGATTTGGTCTTCACGACAGTGTTGTCCGATGGAAGAGCTGTTGAATTGTGTGAAGATGGTACTAATACTGTCGTGACATTGGCGAATCTGGAGATGTACCTGGATGCGATGCTACAAGCTCGCGTTCAAGAGACTCAAGAGGTGATGAATATCATTAAGCAAGGACTTCACTCAATCATACCAGTATCAGCTCTCGCTCTTTTAACTTGGACAGAACTGGAGAAACGTATGTGTGGAGTTGCAGAAGTAGATGTGAAGCTGTTACAAGCCAATACCGAATACGACGAAGAACTTTCAGCTACTGACGAGTTCATTCAGCGGTTTTGGCGAGTACTTGAGAGCTTCGAGTCGGAAGATAAACGCGCGTTTCTGCGGTTTGTATGGGCGCGTTCCCGACTTCCTCTGGGCTCGGCGCAATTTCATCAGAAGTTTAAGATTCAAGCGCTTACATCTAGTGGAGAGAGCAGCTCAGTAACGTCAAGTACTGGCGGTTGGATGGACGCGCAAATGCCAAAGTCTCACACGTGTTTCTTCGCACTACAACTGCCTCGCTATTCGAACGATGAAATCTGTCGAGATCGAGTCTTGTACGCCATTCGCAATTGCGTCGAAATGGACGGAGACTTCCGACTTGCAGACACGGAGATGACAGGATGGACAGGTATTAGCGCCACAGACCAGCTCCGTATTTGAGTTACATAATATAAACAAGTATTTTACATGATGGATACATTATGTACAACACACAACTACTCTGTCCCAAATTGTCTGTTTGACTGGCCAGTAGTACGTCATTCAGTCTGCCATGAGCGTCCTCTTCGGCAAACGTCGGCGTCAGGCTACAGCCGAACCGCTGCAGCCCAGTGAAGAACCTACGCCCGTTCATATCTCCACGTCTGATGCTACTCGAAGCGAGAAAGTTTTGGTGGAGAGTGCGGCCTCCAACATGCTCATCTCGTTCCTGAATTTGGGGGTAGACCCGTGGCTGGTCAAGCGTTGCGAGTTGCTCGGCATCCGCCACCCAACGCCCGTACAAGCCCATTGCATCCCTCCCATTCTCGAAGGACGTGATGTCATTGGCTGTGCTCAGACAGGTAGCGGAAAGACGGCAGCGTTTGCACTGCCGATCCTGCACGCGCTCAGCAAAGACCCGTACGGACCTTTTGCACTTGTGCTCACACCTACAAGAGAACTGGCGTACCAGATCGGAGACCAATTCAACGCCTTTGGCAGCTCCATGGCTGTGCGTTGTGCCGTCATTGTAGGCGGCGTGGACATGCTCAAACAGTCGCTGACGCTGCAGCAGCGGCCGCACATCATCGTGGCCACGCCAGGCCGATTCCGGGACCATTTGCTGCGCGTGGAGCCGCCAAATATCTCGCTGGTCAAGTTCGTGGTGCTGGATGAAGCTGATAGACTGCTGGACGTGTCGTTCGCCAAAGATTTGAGCTTCATCTTCGACAAGCTGCCGGTCAAAAGACAGACATTGCTCTTCTCCGCCACCATGACAGCCAATTTGGACAGACTGGAGCAGACGGCATTGTCCGACGACGCCTTTAGATTTGATGCCACGCCCAGCGTCAAGACGGTGGCGACACTGAAACAGTTTTATTTATTCATCCCAGCGCATGTCAAGATGACGTACCTCATGTACCTGATGAAGAGGCTGGATCCAAGCGAAGAGGACGAGGAGGAAGAGCAGAACAGTCGCAAGTCATCGAATAGCAAAGGCCGTAAGAGCAAGAAGGACCAACATCTGAAGCAGCTGATGGAAGTTGCCACCTCATCCAAGCGTCAAGTACGCTCCATGATGATCTTTGTGTCGACGTGCAAGATGTGCGAGCTGGTAGGCGAGATCGGCAATGAGTTGAGCACCAAGTGCGTGACGCTCCACTCGATGATGTCACAGAACCGGCGGCTGGCAGCATTAGGAAAGTTTAAGAGCGGTTTGAGCCACATCCTCATCAGTACCGACGTCGCGAGTCGTGGGTTGGACATCCCGGAGGTTGACGTGGTGCTTAACTTCGACTTGCCACGCGATGCCGATGATTACATTCATCGTGTGGGTCGTACTGCCCGTGCTGGACGCACTGGTCAGGCCATTTCTCTGGTCACTCAGCACGATATTGAGCTGCTGCAGAACATTGAGGCCAAGGTGGGCAAGAAGATGGATGACTACGAGGCGGAGGCACCCGAGAAGAAGGTGCTCAAACTGCTGAACGATGTAACCACCGCCTCGCGTATAGCCAAGATGCATCTCACTGAGCGCGGATTCGACGACAAGGTCATCGCCCGCAAGGCCAAGCGTCAAGAACAGCAGCAGCGCAGTAATAGCAAGAAACACAAGAAGGAGGAGAGCAGCAAGCAGTAGATACTTTTTTCTTTAACATGGATACATTTCTGAAGGTGCTGCTGCCTAAAAGTGCATCTATTTATTGGTAGCCGTTCGATCTTATTTGAGCTACACGGTACTACCCGTACACAAATTTTCTGCGGTTATTCTTCGTTCGGCCAAGTATGACCGCGGACGTGAATACTGCAGCTGCCGCGTGCCCACACCACAAGGTGCCTGCTAAAGCGTCCAATGCGTCTAGTGCTGCAACAGGATGTCCAGTGGACCACACCAAGAGCAGTGAAGCCCAGTGCCCCGTAGATGGCGACGCAGGACTCAACGCCGAGATGATGCGCGTGGCCAGTCACGCTGCAGGCTTCACAGTGAACGGGTCAACACGACTCTCGCAGGCGCGTGCAGTTTCCTCCATTCCTAAAAGCGATTTCACGCCCGAGCACCAGACGGGTACAGAGGACAAGTGGGAGTATCCCAGTGAGGACATGTATTTCAAGGCCATGAAGCGCAAAGGATGGGCGCCCAATGCGACCCAAATGAAGACGATTGTAGCCATCCACAACACGGTGAACGAGCAGAGCTGGCACGAAGTGCTGAAATGGGAGAGCTTCCACCCGTAAGTTCCGCTGGACTATTTTGTCTGTACCCATGACACTAATTTTTGTGACGCATTGTTGCCTTTTTTAGAGCCAAGGAGCCTGTCAAGTTAAAAACGTTCTTGGGCAAACCCACCGAGTACAGTCCCAAGGCCAAGATAATGAACACTTTGGGGTGGTCTGTGCTGCCCTTTGATCGTCATGACTGGATTGTGGACCGTGACGGAAAGGAAGTGCGCTACGTGATCGACTTTTACTCCGGCCAGCCAGAGCCTGGTCGACCCCTGTCAGTGTATCTAGATGTGCGACCGGCACTCGACTCGGTGGAGGGCGTTGTAGACCGTTTGCGATGGCAGTTTAATGAGAAAATCTTGCCGCTGCTGCCTTTTAAGGGCGCCATGTTCGGTGGAGCTGCGTCCAAAACTCCTGCAGACACAAATGAGGCAGAAACCGACCACTCGAAAGTCACCCCTAAGACCAACTAGATCCTGGTTTAAATACACCGCAGTTTGATCAATGATTAGCATGAACAAGCTTTGCATTATATGGATGGCGAGATTAAAAAGTCTCACTTGTTTGTGTTAATTTTCTGTTTTCAAGTTGCTGGTATTGGAAGAGACGCATGCGATCTAAGTAAGTGGAGTAGACACCATAATTTTAGAAAAACAATGTCGACGGATGTTAATGTGAAGGTGGCGGTGCGATGTCGTCCCATGAGTTCTCGCGAGACGCAAATGGGTGCGCGTGGAGTCGTTCAAGTGTTGGATGGCACTACTGTAGTCATTTACCCCAACGCTGATGCAGAAGCTTCTTCTACTAATTCTGCTACAACTGGAGACTCTACAGAAACAACTTTGGAGAAGAAACAGTTTACGTTTGACTTTGCATACTATACAGAAAGCACTCAGACTCAAGTGTACGGTGACATTGCTAAACCTTTAGTAGACCAAGCTTTACAGGGATACAATGGCACCATCTTCGCTTACGGGCAAACCGGATCAGGCAAAACACACACCATGATGGGCAGTGGAGACGACCACGGTATCATTCCTCTCATGAACTCGGATCTTTTCACTCGTATCTATGCTAGCGATACCGAGAATGCCAAACTGAACGATGAAGGAGCTATAAAATACCTCGTGACGGTGTCATTTCTAGAGATCTACAACGAAGTGATCAAAGACTTGCTCAATCCGTCAGATAAAGTGCTGAAGATCCGTGAACATCCTGATATGGGGATTTATGTGGAGCAATTAGCAGAACTTATTGTCCGAGATCCAGCGGATGTGACTCGACTGCTAGAACAAGGTAACAAAGTGCGGCAGGTAGCAGCTACACAGATGAATGAGCGCAGTTCTCGGTCTCATAGTTGTTTCACTATTAAAATCTCATCCAAGCGTTCGCAGGTTCTAGCTGGTGTTCAAAAGGAGACGTGTATGAATGCTAAGATCAATTTGGTAGATCTTGCAGGCTCGGAGAGAGCGTCCAAGACCGGAGCAACAGGAGATCGACTGAAGGAAGGAGCGGCAATTAACAAGAGTTTGAGTGCTTTAGGCAATGTAATTAACATGTTAGCATCAGTTGATAAAACTCGAAAAGGTGGAGGTGGCAAGACAGTTCACATCCCGTACCGAGACTCGAAACTTACGCGATTGTTGCAGGAATCACTGGGTGGCAACTCTCTTACAGTGATGATCGCTGCTATTTCGCCAGCAGATTACAACCACGAAGAGAGTTTGGGTACACTAGTATACGCCAACCGAGCAAAGTCCATCAAGAACGCGACCAAGAAGAACGAAGATATTAACGAGAAGATCATACGAGAACTGCGAGAGGAGATCGAGAAGCTCCGTCAACTGGTTGCACGTCCGACGTCCGCATCAAGTGGAAACCCTGAAATGATGGGCCAAATGGAAGAAACAATTGCGAACCTTGAGCGTGCGAAGCAGCAGTCGTGGGAAGAGAAGCAGCGACTGACTGAATTGTACGAACAGGAACGACAAAACTCTCTTGCGAATGAGAAGAAGATTTTGGGTTTTATGCAGACTGTGAAGCAGGAGAAGATGGGTATTATGAAGAAAATTAAAGGTTTACAACAGAAGAAGGTCAAGTTGTCGAAAGAAATGAGAGTTCGTAAACAAAGTTACGTTGATAACAAGAGTAAGTTACAGGAAGGAGTCCAAGCTTTCCAGCAAATGAAAAGTCAGACTCCTCATGATAAACAACAACTGATGGAACAAATTGAGTCTCGTAAGTCTCTACTAATCACTGATCGAGATGAATTGGCACGTTTGAAGGAGGAACTGAAGCTCTGTGAAGAAACATTAGTGGAGGAAGAGGCTGAGGTTGCAGCGAAGAGTGCTTTACTGGAGGAAGATGACAAGCTACGTAAAGCTATTCAGGATGACGAGCGAGAGAAAATGAAACAGGAACGAGCGACGTATCTACAGTCGGCTCTTGATGAAGAACGACAACTTTTCCAACAAGAGGCGGAGAACGATAAGCAGCAATTGAAATTGGCTCTAGAGGTGACTGCTGATAAGGAGAAGAAATTGGCGGAAGAAGTGGAAACCCAACGAGAAAAAGCTCTCGAGTTACAGCAACAACTGTATCAAATGCAAATGGAACATACTGAGTGGAAGCACGAAACGAAGCAGAAGTTGTCACAAATGGTAGGAGCTCTTAAAGATGATTTTTTACAAGAGCAGAGGGAGATGAAGGACAAGTATGATTATGCAGTTTATCTCCTACGAAATGCTAGAGATGACATTGTGGAGCTCGGTAACCGTAACGAAGACCTGGAAAAGCGTCTTCATGATATTATCATCTCGGATAAAACGTGGTGAGAGCATGTGGAGTAGCTAATGGTTACTCAGTTCTCAGGTGTATTTAGTGTATTAGTATCGTCGTTACCTGGTTTTGTGTTCTTGCTGCTAAAGACGACCAAGATGACCATCGGTTTGAAATTGAAACGAGTGCTGAGTTTCCTCTTCAATGTCATTTTCATCTTCTAAATAACTGGATGAGACGATACTCGTGGTGCTAACGCTGGTTGTTTCGGTCGCATCATCGTCTTCAAAAATGGTACTGGATGAGACGATACTCGTGGTGCTAACGCTGGTTGTTTCGGTCGCATCATCGTCTTCAAAAATGGTAAACACCGAAAGAGCTCGACCCAATCGTTCATGAGCCTCCGAAGCCGTTCGAGCAGCTCGAGTAACTCGGTACAGTTGAGCAAACTCGCTAATGCAGTCCACAAGGTCTTCGAGTTGTCTTGTCCGTCTTGCAAGACGTCTTTGTAGTACTTGATGTTGGTCTTGTAAGCGATCTGCCTCTTGTCTTAGCTGCAAATTCTCACATAGAACTTCAACCAGTCTTCGTAGCTGGTTTAAAGCCCTCTCCTGTGTTTCATCGTCACCGTTGCTACGAACTGAAGGCATCGCTAAGCCTTGTGGTAAATATCACGAAACGAGGACTGACAATCAAACACATAGAGAGTGAAAGTGTCGTCTTTTCCAAGCAGTTTGTTCTTATTTAAATGCACTTTGGCAGATTACTAAGTAGGAATAGAGGCACTCGAGACGAGGCCGTGAACAGTACTTGTAGATCGGTCTTAATGCTGGAAAATCAGGACTGAAGATGATTGTTTACCTGGGTGCCGAGTTCTTGATCTTCAGTCTTCGGATGCTGCTGGTTGTCAGCTAATCGACAATAGAAATCGTCGAAGAAAACGATATAGCTCGATTGCGACGGCTTTCTCGCTGTTGTTTAAGAAGTTGCAGAGCTTTGCGGTACCAGACCGAGTCTTCAGCTCCATCATTCTGCTTGCGAGTGGCAACAAGTTGCTCGTACTCCGTCGGGTGGTGAAAGTCTTGCAATAAAACTTCCTTCGTAGGTGTAGTAGCAGCAGTGGGGGCCAATTTGGACCCGTTATTCGTCTTCCGGTTAGCATCGCGTTGGAGTTGATGTTGCTCTCGTTTTACCTTAAGCGAACGAAGTGCTTGGCGGTACCAAGTGCCGTTCTCTCCACTATCATTCACTTGGGTAAGCTGCTGGTAGTCGGAATCGGAGCTCACCTCAGCCACCATATTGAATGAAAGCGCAGGCTTTTCCACCTCAGAAGGCCGTTCTTTTGGGAGGTCATTCACGTCGTCGCTGGATGATTGAGGCAGAGTTTGCTCGTCAGTCACAGACGAAGCTGCTTCTGACTCGACTTCTCCACTATCGTCAGACAGACTTTGTTCATCGTTGTTAACTTCGTCCAATTCACTCGTAGAAGTTGAATCACAATCACCAACTTCTTGACTTTCTTCGCTAGCACCAATACTAGCCGAATCTAGCATTTGGAAAGAGTTCTGAGTCAGCTGAAGGAATTCTTCAGCATCTTCATCGAGAGAATCTGGTTGCGAAAGATTATCTTCAATTTCTGTATCCATTGCCAGGCGCTGAGCTTGTAGAGCAGAGTGCTCTTTCTCACGTTCCAGCGCTTGTTGAGCTTCAGACGCACGAGTAAGAGCTTCATTCAGTTGGGTCTTCAGCTTTTCAACTTGATTCGTAAGATCAGTGTTCGTCTGGAGAAGCCTACTACACCGTTGCATGTAAAACTCACACGCCGTCTTCAATAGTTGAATGTTAGCAGCATTGCCAGTACGGAGAACTTCATCAAATTGTTCATCTTGAGGCTGCATTTCTTCCAGAGCAAGCCATGGGGTTTCTCCATACGACTCGATCTCTTCGGCGCGATTGTCCGAAAGGACTTCACTGACCCAGCGGTTGAAATCGACCATCCGTTGGTGGGCTCGGGTTGGTGTGTCTGCAAACAGAAGATTGTAGTACTTTTTCAATAGATTGAGAATGTCGAGCCAGCTTTTGCGAGCAGATGTCGACAGGAGATGCAAAAGACGACAAATGTTCTTCACGAAGAGCTTCTTTAAGTATCGAAGCTCGTTCACGATCCACTAAAGAAAGCGAGAAAGGTCAGCGATTAAAGGATAAACCACCAGAATTTAGTAACCAAAACACTGAAGAAAATCAATGCGTTGTTGTGTACGATCTACTCACCATGGACTCGTGTATCTCCCAATCTGAGCTTTAGAGCTCCCGGAGCTCGATAAGACTTTGTGCTTTTCCCTTGTTGTTCTTGCTTGGGTTCTTTTTCGCCACTGCGTTGCTCCAACCTGCCCGAGAAAAGCCAATGTCCTGTCCCGAAAGTTGCCGTCAAATCTGCGACGTGTGAGCAACTAGTTTTAATGCTTGTCAAACCAACGAGACGCTTTCAAACTGGCCGAATTCATTAGTCCACGCAGCTTCTCGCCAATAAAATAATCCTAACGTTCTCCCTCATTCTATGCCTTGAGGGTTTGTGGCGCTGGTGTCCTATCTCCTCCGCAAGCCATGGCCAACAACATCCCCGAGAACGCCAACACACTCACACTGGCGCGAACTGCGTGCAATTTTCCCCACCGCCGGAGCATTTCCTGCATCCATGAATGGCCGCGGTGCACGCAGCGCTTCGAGTCCACGAGCTTGTAGTTGAGCGCCAGCATTTTGAGAAGAGTGAAGGGCACGATGCCTCCGATGAGGCATCCGCTAGTGAGCCACAGCCGCGGCATGCCAGCGTGAGGTCCACGTCTTTTTTGCAGGAGAGACACGAGCAACGCACTAAGGCAGCTACCAACCGCCACGGGTCCCTGCATCCGCGCGGCATAGAAGTACATTCTCCTGAAAAAAGGAGCTTGGAAAGTCAATGTGTCCGTCTCCATAAGCGCTGGATGCTGCGCCACGCTGATGTACGTAGCCGCACCTGCGAAGATCCCCGCCAGTCCAGTAGCTGCCAGCTGCGCCAGCGCCTCTGCATCCACGGCCATGCAGTTAACAGGCGGGAAGCGGTTGACCAGAGCTTTTCTGATTGCCTACGTCAGTGACGGAAACACCAGAAACTGTCGCAACTATTATCTCTGACCACAACAGTATTAAATATAAAAGTTTTGGATTGAGCAGTGGTGCTTATAACCTAAAGCGTATCAGCTAAATTAGTTTACGCTATTGAACAAATATTAGTATACCGAGGTTTAAAGAGACGCAGTTACTAATAACCCGTTTGTCTTTACCGCGTAGTTGAGTACCGATTGTGGCCCTCCCTCAATAATCTAGAAACGAGAATACCGGTACCGGTAAGCCACTTTTAATAGCGCCCCACCCCTCTAATACCGCCCCACCCCTCTAATACTGCCCCACGCTATTTTAATATTAATACCAAGGGGAAATCCGCTTTGGGGTCCTGGAATTAAAAATAATTCGTTTTGGGGTCCCCCGAATTACTCACCTGGAAACTCGCCCTGATTTTAAGAAACCTACCGTGTTTTGAAACTGAAGATCGGAACCTACTGCATTTGCTACGCTATTATTGTGTAGCATGTAGTCTAAGTGTACCCAAATTTTTATAATGTTGTTTTGCTGCACTATGATCTGAAACAAGGATATGTGACGTTCTGGATATATGTATACTCAACGTATCCTGTGTCCTCGATAAATTCCGTGCTTAAAATAGCGTATGTGCCTCAACGCTACGCTGTGCTCGTAGCGCATGCTATGTGATGTCCGTATGCTACCACCGTGGTGCATGTTGTTGTCGATGTGTCCCCATCGATCTTTATACGATAACTCCCGCCAAGACCTCTTCCTGTTGCTTTCGTAGTGCGCGTTGAGCAGCTCGCTTCTTGGCTTTCTTCTCCCGACGTACGCAAGTTCGTTGATTGTGCCTCGTCTTCCGACATCGAGAACAGTATATTGGAGAGTCGCCGTTGATGTACTTCGAGCGGCTGCGCAACCGTATCTTCTTCGGGTGTCCACGGGCGGCTGTAATGGCAGGAGGCTTCAAATTGTCATTTTGTAGGAACGACGCTCCTCTCAACACTTTTTTGCAGCCTGGGCACCGAATAATATTCTGAAATCACAGTCAATGGGTCAATTCCGCGCGAAAGTAGTGCCGCGCACCCATGTACACATGGATACTTGAGCTCGGTTCACGCTACCGGTTGTCTTAATGATGGCCGACGCGCGTGTGTGCCAAGACTGTAGGCGGGTTACCGTGGTCGCGCGGCTTGGCAGGTGTGATCCAGGGTCGAAGACGATATTCGCACCCATCCTTCGGTACACATACGCCCTCGAACGATGAAAGAACACGCAGATATCTTGCACCTTCCAGTGATTTTTGCCTTGTTGCTGTCTGGAACCCTAGACAAGGGTGATTTTTTGTGTTGTGTAGAGTATTAGCTTGCTTTAAACACCTCCCAAAATGACACCATACACATACCAGCACAGGACACCGCAACGGCAACCTTGAAGTCTGTCTTAGAAGGAAATACACGCCCAGACGTTAGCTCTTCTTCGATATCGTCCAACTTCTCCGAGGGAGGGAGAATGTTGACTGAGAGCCTACCATTTGCAGCCAATGAGATCAGAAGTCTCGATTAAGTACGCATTATTGGGTACGCTCAGACTACACAGTACACCCTCAGTAAAGCACACGGTTGAGGTATAAGACACTCTTGGGATATAGGGTACGGTTGGATCACAGTGTACGCTTATATCGTATATCGCGTGCACTCAAGTAGAAACGTTGTAGAAATGATTTCATCAATGAATTGAAACTGTTTTTAAAATTAGAAAATAAATCAGGTACGAAGTATGACTTGTCGTTTGCTCTTCATCCGACGACAGTCGGTGCGCGAGGAAGTGGCTGAGGCTACAGCTTGTGAGGACAGCCAAGCTGGCGAGTCTTCTGAGGAGGAGGACCAGGAAGAGAAGCCGTCACCACCGCCGATCGCGAAGCCGAAGCCGAAGACGGGAAAGCGCAGCGCTGTCACTCCGCGCACTGACGATGATGCCGAGCATAAAAAGAAGAAGAAGGAAAAGCGGGCGGTCAATGAAATCAGGCGTCTCACTTAAGTATGCTACGTGTGTATCCTTGGGGTACAGGGTACGCTGCGGTTACAGGGTACGTTCGGGTTACGGAGCACACAATTGTTGCACGCAAGGATCACGATATCTAGGTTGATAATCTCAGTAAACATGCCTCTTGGAAAAGTTTTCAAAACACGGTAGGTTTCTTAAAATCAGGGCGAGTTTCCAGTTGAGTAATTCGGGGGACCCCAAACCGAATTATTTTTAATTCCAGGACCCCAAAGCGGATTTCCCCTAATATCAATAAGACCGACGTGTACATGTAGCGAACGTGTCTAAGTTCTCGCCTATTCATTGTCAATTACTACCTCTGGTTCGGAAAGATGGATCGAAGGCTATATGAGATTCAATAGGTCATCTCTCAATTACTACCTCTGGTTCGGAAAGATGGATCGAAGGCTATATGAGATTCAATAGGTCATCTCGATTGCTAAATCTGATGGTATTAATAATTATCGATTTGTACAAGTATTAACTACCACTGGAGTAGAGGAGGAGACTCGGTCGATCTGCTTCGCTTAGCACGGCCTTAGCGCTATCGTACAAGATCTTGTCGCATGCTACCGATATAGGTAGTATACCTTTTCTTCGAAGCCTTTCTTTCCCAAGGTGAGGCAACTTGTACTGATTACCACTATCTTCCTGTAGAACGCAGATCATACAGCTCTGTAAAGTGTTGTCCAGACTCATGCATCTTGGACGGCCGCGATGAGTTTTTCAATACCGTGGATGGGCAGTCTGTTTTGGATGCTTTGTATAGCATTGAATAGACCGAGATCGAGGGCGTTGAGGTCGGGTGAGTTTGCGGGCTGGAACAAAATCCGGATACACCACCCATCAACCTGCCCTGCTGCAACGATATCCGGATCATGAGGGTGAACGTGTGGCTTGGCTCACCCATCAACCTGCCCTGCTGCAACGATATCCGGATCATGAGGGTGAACGTGTGGCTTGGCGTTATCCCGCTGGATTAATATGGGGCTCCGTCTATCACCGCGTGGCCGCTGCTTCTTTATCGCCGGGATGACAAACCGAAGAATGTAATCATTGTAAACAATTCGATTCACAACCTCGATGTTACGAGTACATACAGTACCTTTAACCCGATTACAACTGCTTCGATGCGCTACGTACTCATCCGTTAATGGTCATAGTCCAAGCTTGCCATTCCATGTGCTCTTGCGATGAGAATCATACCTAAAATATTAATTTCAACATTAATTCAAAAAGATAAAAATGTAAAATACTGAAGGTAATACCTTGGTCTCGCGACAGCTGCCAGGAACATCGTCTTCGGGATGTACCGCTTGCTCTTCCGGTGTCGTACTGGAGGCTCTTCACCAGGAAAGAGTAAGTAGCTCCGCTTGTCATGATCCTCGTAGAACCATTTCTCATCGACATGTACCACATTATCCATCTCTTCAAATTTCAAAGTGGACTCGTCCATGAAGGACAGAACGTGCTCAATTCTGGCAAGCTTGTTCTCGGTGGTCAAAGTCGGCCGAATGCGTGCCGTAACTCTCGCCATAGTACCCTCACGCACCAAAGATCGCACCAAGCGACGCGAAACACCGGCTAGCTCAGCAGCACGGCGTTCAACTGACTGGTCTTCAATAGAAAGCGCACATAGTTTCTCAGCCAACTTTGCGCGATCCTTCTTCAACCTGCCGGAGTTTTTTTAATCCGAATTAGCCACTCACCCCCCACCACCCCTGCCTCGACGCTGATGCAGTAGCACATCCAGATCTTATCAATTGCGGACTGGGATCGGTGATAATCGCGGGCAACGGCTGCAATTGCACCGTGGGGCAGAACATCATCCACACTGCGCCTGAGGAGCTCATCGAGCACGGAGCGACGTTGCATGTCTGCCAGGTTGACCGTAGCGTGGTTCTGTGGCAGCAGAAAGGCTTTGTGTTGGCTGAGCGGGTGATTGGTAAATGAAGACCACTGAGACGACTCGCTCTTTGAGCTGTAACTCGACATTGAGACGGCTTCCGGGGCCAATCAAACTATCCACCAATAGCGGAAATCCACACGCTTCTTTTAAGCCAATTAAAATACGTTTATGATGCGTAATAGCTGACTTATGATTATTTCTGTGCAAAACCATCCACCATTTCGGACCAGAGGTAGTAAGACATCTGTTGTATTAGATTCACCAGTTAAGCTGAATACCGCCAGCAAACCGTCTGGGCGTCCCAAACAAAAGCAAGCAACCAAGAAAGCTAAGGCGCTCAAAGAATTCGAAGACACGAAGACTTTAGCAGATCAGTTAAATAATGTGGGTGATGTCACACTAGCAACGCTTCGTGAATACGTAGACGAGAAACGACTGTCGCTTGCATCAGTTGGGCCTGTATTTGCAACCATTTGCCCGATGTTTCAGAGTGCTGTCTACAAGCGACCTAAGGCTCGTGTGAAATCGACCGGACAATCGTTGCAAACTGAGAGTAACGTACGTTTCGTTCTTCCTGAACTTCTGGTCAACAAATCGATAGAAGCTGGAAGAAATGTTGTGTTTCGGGAGCAAGCAAACAAGCATTGCACACCTGTAGCGGACGACATTGCCGTTTACATTTTGGATGTGGAGTATTTTCAATGCAGAACCTCGCCACTATGAAGAAGTGGCACAGTATGTCGAAAAAAGTTCAATCAGCGCGAGATCTGATCAAATGGACCGAGCAAAAACACCCAAGTAAAGAACAACGCAGAATTCTAGCTAAAATACCCTTGATGAACATGTATTCTGCATTTAAGTCTCGAATTGGGGAAACAGTTGTCCAGTTCGAAGAGCTGACGAAGTTTGCCGGAAACAAGAGGCTGTCAGATGGGTGTATCGTAGTTGTAGCGTTGCATGTGTAGAAGAAACTCGAGCCGCAGATATAAACAGGGAAGTGTCACTGAACTTTTCGTTGTGGACTCAGTATTTTTTGTTTCGAGGATGGCGCAGACAGGATGAATATGATCGACACGCAGGAAATGATACTGAGCAAAGGTGCAAAGGGTCGCGTGGTTTTTTTCCCGGTAAATATTCAAGTTGATTTATCGCATTGGTGTGGCGCCATTGTTGACTTTCGGAGCTGTACGGTATGGATCTATGATCCAATGCAGAAGAGCGACTACATCGAGGAAGTTGAAGATATCATGGAAAAGCGTGTTATCCCTCTGATTGACCCTGATTTCAAGTTTACGATGAGGCAATCTAAGGACAGGATGGATACAACTGCGGGATACTAGTTGTGAAGTGGTTTGAAGCGTATATCTTAAAATTGCCATGGACACAAAACCGAGCGAAGACTTGCAGACGATAACCAATCCACTTATGTCGACACAATACACGGAAAACTGTAGATACAAGATGTTCTCAACAGTTTTCCTTGATGTGTGTGAGAACTAATTCAATAAACACTTTCTATTACAATTGTTTCAAATGATTTATAATTTATAGTATCACTCTTATGCCAGTGTACTTCATGCGGCGTTGACGCAATAGATGGTGTACGTCACACCAGTGTCTACGTCGATACCGGTATGTGTACTCTTACTTCTTCATGATACAAAAGGTACATTGTACGCGACGTTTCGGTGAAGCGAATGAACGATATGAGCCGCGTGCAAGCGGAGCGGGTCATTGCTGGCGCCTATCGCATTTCTGCTACTACCAGCGATGGAAAGTCCGGAGACGCCACTGAATCAACCTTCATGAGTGGCTCCAAGCTGCGAACTCTAACGCGGCTGCCGTCGCGCGGCCTCACTTTGCCACCGACGACCTCCAACGATTTGTATCTGCAGCAATCTGGTGTGCAGTTCTACGTGGACGACATTGTACGTCAGTTGCAGGACAAGCGACCGGATCAAGCGGCGCAATTCATCGCCAACTATTTCAGCGCCGTCGTTAAGGGCACCAACGTCAAAGGACGTCCCTTCGAGTACATTAACGGGTGTCTGCAGAACCGAACTGCTTTCCTCTCCCAATTGCAGCGTAGCTACGCCACTATCGACAAAAACACAGGTACGAGAACCTGATATTGTTGATAGTTGTATTTTGCCTGCTGATGGATGATATTTTGTTGCTAGTGCTCTCGGTTGGAGACTTTAGCGAAATGTTGTGGTGTCAGTGTAGGGACTTGCCGCAGCAGATAGTTAGACAAGCGACTTGCCATCTTTCTGAAGGCGACGATGGACAACGATATGCATCGCTGCGAACTCTTCTGGAAGCCTTCAGTCTGTGCTTCTTTTACAACGGTGGGCTTTTGCTTGTGTTTGATAAACTGTGTACTAACTTGTCAAAACGATACCAGAGTTCCTAAACAAGACATTCGACATCTACACCGATACAACAGTGGTCAAGGACAGTCGAAGTAGCTCGCCGCGAACAAGCAGCCGAATCGAGAGGTAAAATTGCGCTATTTACGCTGTTTTTCGAGTGTGCAACATCTAATGTCAAAGAAAAAATGACTCGTTGCAGCATCGCGAACGCAGTGGCCGCCGACCGCATCGTCGCTAGACTTCGAGTTGTAGCCCAGCAAAATACGTACGAGCCTCACGTCGCTTCTTTTGATGTAGTAACTGATGCCTCTGCCATTGCAGATTCAACATCCCGCCTATGCCGGAGGTCGAGCAGATCGCTGTCAAGAGTTCGAGTTTCAAAGAGGTTCGCTGCAGGTTGATTTCTCCTATTACACTCATTTTGACTAACTATATCTCTGTTGTAGTTCTGCTGCTTGTTTTACGACAGTCCAGTGTTTGCAAATTACATTCAGAACCTGCAGCTTGCCTTCCAAAAACTAGCCAAGTGACCAAATAGTCAAAATATATTACTTCGAAGTATTATTTGGTCACTGTTACTCAAAATACAGTAATTTTATTGTGAAAATATGTAAAAAAGCTGGAAAGCATCAGTTTGCAAATTGACGCGAAGGTCACAATGTACAGCAGACCTGGCGCCGCAGACTCACGCTTCGGCGCGCGCCCCACGGGCGCCAACTCGTTCCGCCTGCGATCCGACGAGAATCGCCGTCCCAACTTTAGTCAAGGCGATGCGTCTCCGTCCTCAGACGTCGACATGAAGGACGCGTCACCATCTTCGACGTCGTCAGGACGGTTGCAGAGCTCGTCACCACCGTCCAATACGTCACCCAGCTATGGGTACAACCGCCAGGGACGCACTGGTGGGACTAGAACACGACCGACGGCTCCAAGTGCGTTGCATAATATGCGGAAACACTTTGCGGTAGAGGAGAAACGGATACTAACTGGGCTTTTGCAATTGTGTAGGCCGCTTAATGGCTCCGACAGCTTCTTCACTTGCACATCGAATGGCACCACTTTCAGCTCCATCTTCAACTGGATCATCTCCGTCTTATGCTCGGCCGACAGCTAGCAGCACCACCGGAAGATACCAAAACTCGAGAATTCCGGGAGCTCCGACCAAAGCGGCGAATGGCAGCGCCACTAGCAGGTTGCAGACTGCTGCGTCAAATTCATGCTCCGACCAAAGCGGTGAATGGCAGCGCCACTAGCAGGTTGCAGACTGCTGCGTCAAATTCATCCACGCCTGGATTTGCAAACCCTGGTGCGACCACTGTCTCTAGTTCCAGTAGATTTCAGACGACTTCAGCGTCTCAACCTGATTTGCAAACCCTGGTGCGACCACTGTCTCTAGTTCCAGTAGATTTCAGACGACTTCAGCGTCTCAACCACGGTATAGCGCCACCCGGACGCAGTACAAATCGCAACCTCCACCACCGCAGCAGCAGGTGGTTGCCCCACCACCACCTCCAGTCGATACGGAAATGACGGACTGCGAATTGCAGCAACAAGAGCCGAAACAGCCACCCAAAGCTTGGAGCTTGGAAGATTTTGAGATTGGCCGCGAGCTGGGAAAGGGGAAATTTGGGCAGGTGTATCTTGCGCGTGAAAAGCGGTCACACACGGTTGTGGCGCTGAAAGTTTTAGTGAAGGAACAACTTAAAGCTGCGATGGTGGCGCACCAGCTACGCAAGGAAGTGGAAATCCATTCGCGTATTCGACATGAGAATATCCTCCCGTTGTATGCCACGTTCCAGGATGCTACTCGAGGTAACGAAGATGATGATCTATCTGTGTGGCCCTTATGTACTCGTACTAATGTGTTTGTGTATGGTTTAGTGTATTTGGTGTTGAAGTATGCAGGGGGAGGTGATCTCTACAAGAAGATGGGCTCCATGCCGAGACGCCGGTTTGTGCTAGTCTACTTGTTGACTAGGATTTGTGTATGAAGCGTCCGTCTGACAGAGAAATTTTTTTTTTTGATACCGGTAATCAGCTTTCCTGAACGTCAAGCAATGATGTACACGGCGCAGCTTGTCAGGTAAATAGCGCTTTTCTCAAACCGCACAGACGCTGAGAGCTTACGCCATTTTTTGCCCATATATTCATCTGAACAGTGCGTTGGAGGCGTGTCATAACCAGCACGTGGTTCATCGGGATCTTAAACCCGAAAACATTCTTCTATCAGAGGAGGTATGATAGCCCATATATTCATCTGAACAGTGCGTTGGAGGCGTGTCATAACCAGCACGTGGTTCATCGGGACCTTAAACCCGAAAACATTCTTCTATCAGAGGAGGTATGATTGTCATTATCATGTACGGGGTAAGAGGAATTTATCTTCTCACCTGGTATGTTTACTTTGCGTTTCTTGACCAGGGTACAATTCAACTCGCTGATTTTGGTTGGTCGTCTGCCAATGTGACGGCTGCGTAAGTGTGAAATGTAATGACATCTCAGAAAGTATCCGATTAAAGTATCTGACGCCGCGTGCACATCTGTAGGAACCGCCGCGATACACTTTGCGGAACATTGGATTACTTGTCGCCTGAGATGCTGGGGGTACGTCGTTCTTTCACTTCTCGCGAGGATCACAAGTTCTAACAGTCATGAACGCGTAGGGTGAATCATACGGCGAGTCGGTTGACATTTGGGCTGTCGGTATCATCATGTTCGAGCTCCTCGTCGGCAAACCACCATTCGACTCACCGGTACGTTCTATCTGACCCCAATTTGATCATCTCTGTTTCGTAATTCGTGTATTATAATTGCTGTGCTTTTCCAGACTCAAACCGAGACAATTAACCGCATCACAGATGGTCCACTTGTCGTGCCTCCGATGGTGTCTCTAGCAGCGAAGGATTTACTCACTCGGGTACAAATTTGACCACAATACGAGATGGTCGCAGTATCGATGTTTATCTGATTCTTGACATTCCTGTAACAGATTCTGCAGAAACTTCCAGAGAAGCGACCGTCTCTACAGGAGATTAAGGCCCATCGCTGGTTCGCTCCACTAGCATCCCGTCAACGATCGACCGGACGCGGCTTCTAGCCAACCGCGCTCCATATCATAGGCAGAAGGCACTAATGGTTGCTCAAGCCATACAATAACACTTGCACTTTCACACGTCAGTTTTCTTGAGTCTTTATCGTTTAATTAATGAGACTTTCCCACTACTTTACATGTAACTAAACATATTGTACAAGTTTCCGTAAGGGTTTCTTGGCTGTCAAGTTTACTCTAATTTCTCGCGACCTCAAAACTTTTTGTTCAATATACGGTAGTTTGTACACGTTAGAAATGCCACTACAAGGTGTCCTCCATGTAAATATGTCATACCATTTATATCAAAACACGGTGTCGATTACCGTCTTTTCTCAAATTACGTGACATAGCTCACACTGTTTTTGTAAGACTACATACATTCTCCAAGTGTCACATCAAGTCGTACGTTGTGACAAATGACGCTGCTCTAATGCCACGCCGACAAGCAGAGAGCGAAGGGCGCGAGGAAGAACCGATTCGGCGCCGTCCACCCACGCCCTACAGCATGAGCGACGCGGCCACGCGCCTGCAGCTGCGCAGCATCCGCTCACGCCTCAACCAGCTGCGCATGCCGGAGCTGCGCAACATTCTCATGGACCTGAATCTGGCGCGCTCCGGCCGCAAGTCGGAACTCGTGGAGCGCGTCGCCACGGAGCTGGAGGTGCGTCCCTTCCCACCATAAACAAAAGCAAACCTTGGCTTACCATTATGTCTTTACTGTTGCAGCTATTCGCAGACAAGGCGCGCGGTACGACATCTGCCGCTTTCTATGCCGAGAGACTCACCGCAGGAATACAAAGTATTGAGACTCAGACGAGGGGAAGAAGCTCTTATGCGTCTACGCAGCCGCCAGCTTCCTATCATCCTAGCAACGGCTCATCACAGTTCACGTCCATTAATCCTACGACGCCACCCAATCGCGGCATTGCCGTCCCTGTGTACAGCCGTCCAATGCAGTTCGGGGCGGGAAATGCTGCAGCTCCTTCAAACACAGGAGTGATTCCGCTTACGAGTGGAGTGGACTTGTACAATCCAACGAAAGCTGTAGCGCTATCAGGTGCCAGATGCTTCTGTGCAGTTCAGGGTGTGTCTGGTAAAGTGGTCAAGTGCGTGGACTGCAGTTTGTCAGTGCACGCCAAGTGTCACCAACTGATTGCGGTATGTTGACGGACTTAAGTATGAGTTTCTGAGCTACATTGGACTAATTATGAGTGTGTGCTTTATGCTCTTGTGCAGATGACTGGCGAATGGTATTGCGAAATGTGTCGAGCGAAAACGTACGACCCGTTCTATCGGGTACAGAAGACTGTGCTTGACCCCAACTTTGTTCGCTTTGCCAAGAGTGCGAGCTCCTTTAGACTAGAGTACTATATTACGGACAACGACCTGAACAACATGTACGGGAATCGAGACCCGAAACCTGGTTCGATGACGCCTGGCTCGTTGGAACTGCAGCTCCGGTGTTTCGCTGTAAAAGAAGATCTTGCAGCGGGTCATTGTTGGCCAGCGTCAACACAGCTTAGTGTGAATGGATTTGGTGTACCGATTACACAGCGAGCTCCACCTGGTCATGCGAACCCGTCGAAGGTGCTTCGAGAGCTTCCGGCTAATATTTTTCAGTACTCGCGAGTTGGAAGAAACGTGGTCGACATCAGGACGAGCGAGAACCCGTCTGTGTTTGGATTCATGGTACAGATAGTGGAGGTGCGCCACATCAATGATCTTGTGGCGGAAGTGCAAGTGGCTTCAAAGGATTTAACGTACGAGAGTGCAAAGAGTGAAGTGATCAAGTCGTTTGGTAGTGAGGACGAAGATGATGTCGTGGCCACAGTCACCGTCTTGTCCGTTCGCTGTCCATTGGGCCTGTGCGTCATCAACTTACCAGTGCGAGGCGTGCACTGCAAACATTTACAGTGTGTTGATTTGAAAACATTCCTGCTATTCAGCAAGAAAGCGAGGTCGAAGGCGTGGCGGTGTACAGTGTGTCATCAGGTAAACTGGCGTTATGCTTGCCTCGCTTTGTCTATTATCGATTCACTCAACTTTGTGACGTGACTACAGTTTATCAAGGCATCAGATTTGCGTATTGATCCATATTTAAAGAAGCTTCTTGCAGAAGTCCAAGGTGAAGATGAATTGGAGGAAGTTGAAATCTTCCCTGATGGATCATGGAAACGAAGGCTAGAAGAAGATACTACATCAGAGCCTCCAGCGAAGCGAGTGAAAACAGAGCAGGCGAATGCTGGATTAACAACCAATAGCACGTCGATTACAGCAACTGCAACGGCGACAGGGAATGAAGCATCAGGATCGAGTGCGACTGCACCAGTGGAGATCAATTTGTTATCCAGTGATGATGAAGAAGAAGAAGCAGCAGTAACCACTCGGGTACCAAGTACAGCGGCATTAAGTGCTGCTGCGTCTGCTTCAGCTCCGATCCTGCTTGATGACGACATCGATATATTGACCGTAAGCAGTGATGCATGGGATTCTACGGAATCAGCTTCCAGTACAGCTAACGGCGTGGGTGATGGGAACTGTGGTGAGTACTTTCCTTTCCCGTTGGATGAAAATCTGTTTCCGTCCAATGGTGGGACGGCTAATGGTGCAGCTTCGTCATCTGCGTGGATGTACTCAGTGCCAGCGAGCACCATCGTCAATAGTATGCCTCCACCGACCACGACAAGTGCAGTTGCATCAGTGCCTCTAACTGTTTCACCGCCGCCCGATCTTCTTAACCAAGCAGAGTCCACACTAGCGACCTCCATGGCCTCATTGTCCAGGAATCACAACGTGAACAACCCATTTGACCAGCGGCAACGGCGTCAAGCACGACCCCCTCCAAAACCCACAGCGATGCCGAGCGATATGGACATTATCTGCTTACTGGACAGTGACAGCGATTGATTCAATAGCAACTCATGGTGATAATTAGGACTAGGATGGATGGTGCTTATCGCTGCACTCGCAGTATACAGCAGTCGACATTGTTGGTCAGTTGCGTTGAAGTAAATGTAGCCATGTTCAAATCGGCTCACACGTCACACACCTGTACTGTGCATACTTTATTATTTCCGATACAACAGGAGGCCACTGCCATTTACTTGATCGTCGCAGAGTCCGCGCCGCGATGTCGTCCACCGTCCTGGAGCAGCTGCGAGCCGAGCAGGAGGAGGTTGAAGTACTGGAGCGTGCAGTCGTGGCCACACTGGGTGACAAACCGCGTAATGTACGTGGCATTGGCTGTCGAATTACGTCCATATCCCCCTATGTAACGTTTTTATGCGGAATTTTATCATATAAACAGCATCGAGGCCGAGTTTTACATGGTCACAAGGTGAGCAACTTGCTGGATCAAGTGAACCAGCACAGTAAACACATTAAAGAGCTTTACGATGATGAAGATGGGTGCGTCATTGGGAAGGAACTGAAAAAACAATATGGATACATGTGCTAAAGTTGCTGGTGTTGCTGCAGGATTTTCAATGACGAGACAAGCAACATGCGTGGCAAAGCGGTGTTTACATCGTTTTACGAGCAACTTAAGTCCATCCGCTCGTTCCACCGCAAGTATCCGAACGCTGTGGTCTCCCACGAACCTCATTTAGAGGAAGCACTGCACCCGAACGTCCAGGTGAGTGGTTTGCCTCATGTTGCTACTGATTTAGAGAGGTTTTGATGAATTTGTTTAACTTTTTTATGAATTTTATTTAGTTTTCTGGGGAAGAAAGATTTGGGAAGTACGTGGACTTGAACGAGTTCTACACGCGATTTCTTAACATTCCCGAGCTGAAGTGGTGGGGAACAGTAGAAGCTGTGTTTTACTATGGTATTGTGACTAACGATTTGTTGATATAGGCAAGCACGGAAGACACAAGAAGCATTAGCTAAAAGTAGGATGAAGAGACAGCCAACCGGGTCGTCAATTGACTATCTGGCTTATCTGGCTTCGTTTTCGGACTTTTCAGCCATCCCATCAGCTCAAAAGACCCATTCGTCGCCGTATCACCAGTATCTGAAGGATTTGAAGAACTATTTATTGGATTTTTACCGCCGCACGCAGCCTCTTGTGGACCTTGACGATGTGATCGACGAAACTTCTGCCAAGTTTGAGAAGCAGTGGGCTCTTCACGAAATTGCTGGATGGGAATCGAACAAGGAGGACAGTAGTGCTGTCGATAGCAGTGCTTCTGCCTACTTTTGCAAGCTTTGTAACAAGGATTTTAGCTCGGAGGGTGTGTTCAACGGCCACTTGACAGGAAAGAGACACAAAAAGTTTGCTGCTGCAGCTGGTGCTACGACCTCAAATGGAAAGTCTAGTAATGGTACAGCTTCCAATATTCTGGACGAAGCCAAGAAAGAGCTGGAAACGAAGCAGAAAGGTATCGCTTTTGACGAGGTTTTGATCCGTCGAATGTACGAGCTTTTAACGGAGGTCGTGCAGGGCACGATTTCGTATCTGGAGCTAAAACAAACCCGTACCCACGAAGAACTCCAAGCAGAAATTGAAGAAGAGGAAGAAGGAGAATTTTCCGATGTGGATGTAGAGAACGAGAATGACGACGGAGACGATGAAGAAGAGCAGCTGTATAATCCACTGAACTTACCACTGGGTTGGGACGGGAAACCTATTCCGTACTGGTTGTACAAGCTCCATGGACTTGGCGTCGAATTTAAGTGCGAGATTTGTGGTAACCACAGTTACTGGGGGCGGCGTGCATTCGATCGCCACTTTCAGGAATGGCGTCATGCTTTTGGTATGCGTTGTCTGAAGATCCCGAACACGAAACATTTTCACGATATCACGGTCATGAGGGACGCCATGCAACGTAAGTATTGTCAAAGGCCTTTGGAATCTGATTAGTTGCTGCGTTTGAACTAATTGGTTTGTGATTCTTGCTTGTTTTTCTGGCTTAACAGTGTACGAGAAGTTGAAGGATCAGATTGATACTGAGAGCTGGAATGCTTCAAACGCGGAGGAGTTTGAGGACTCAGAAGGCAACGTACTGAACAAAAAGACGTACGAGGATCTGGCGCGCCAAGGGCTGCTGTAGATCCCTGAGCAGATCTGCTTGGTGTGAGGCGTGTGAGGTTGCAAACACGTAAGACTCGTACTTTCATTGAATCCTCATCAAATTCACTCTTTTGACTTGCTCTTTAATTGGGCTCAGGGTTACGACTACAACGATACGGTTTGCTATCGTGTACAGTACAGTACCTCAATATTCGTAACCGAGGTGTCGTCTCGGTTTAACCACCTCTGTTTCAGTGCAGACAGGTTCCAGTATATCTCGTGCGTTGATTGCGTACAACCGGCGTTGAGGTCATGAATATTACGTGTCCTTCGCTTTGGCATGTCTCGCTTCAAGCGGTAGACTTGGAGACATTCCAATATCTACCTTTAGTGTATCTGCGCAATGACCTACTTTACAATTGAAGTCAGGCTTTTCACACGTCGCAGACAAGGTTATGATTGGTGGAAATAGTTGATGTGGTGCACCTAGTATCTTTGACGTCATTCTCAAACTTTCCGTTTCAAGTGCATGCTTCGCCTCGCTTCAAAGTTCCGTCCATTAGCTTCACACACTCGCCACTTTACCTCCAAGATGACTACCGCACTCATCCCCATCGTACCTTTTAGAATTGTACTACAAATCCAGTATCCTGAGAAATACTAATTTTCTTTCTTTTGCAGGCTGACGGCAGCGAAGAAATTGAGGCCATCACTCTCGCTGATGTGTTGACCCGTGGCGGCGTGGACGTGACGCTGGCAACCGTCGGCAATAAACAGCACAATATCGTAACTATGTCGCGCGGTGTAAAGGTGCAGGGAGATGTTGCCATTGAGGACTGTACCGACAAGAGCTTCGACCTTATTGTGTGTCCTGGAGTGAGTCCTTCATTACTACTTGCGTATTATAATACTACTATTATTCTTAAAGTACTAATATTTATACTATTTGAAGGGCATGCCAGGAGCAGAACATCTTCGTGACTCGAAGGAGCTGGTGGCTTTGCTGCACAAACAAAAGGATGAAGGCAAACTGTATGGAGCCATTTGTGCCGCTCCAGCGGTTGTTCTGCACACGCACGGACTGTTGACGCCAGGCGCAGCTACCAGCTACCCGAGTTTTGAGTCCAAGATGGCGGGTGTGGACTACAAACATGAGACTGTCGTGGTGAACGGCAAGTGCGTGACTAGTCAGGGGCCTGGTACCTCAATGGCGATGGGCGTGAAACTTGTGGAGCTTCTATGCGGTCTCGAGAAGGCTCAGTATGTTGCCCAGGGACTACTCAACACCCCCATGCCGTAATGTAAAGTGGAAATCGTGCAGCAAAACCCTGTTTGTATGAGCTTCAGGTTGATGACATTCTTCACATTGATAAGTATAGCAACTATTGTGATTTCAAATGGAAGTTGCTATTACTTAACTCATTGTTTTAATGCAATTTCTTTCCTAAAAAGAATTCGGGAGTAAAGTACGTGTCTATCGTAGTGTACGCGCCTAAAGCTTCAATCTCGAGTCTTCATTTGTCGTGATTTTAGTCGCTAATCCGTTGCCATCAACTGCACAATTAGCTTCACTGTTGTCACGGCGGCAAATTGTAAAATGGGCGAGACCCAAAATCACAACAACGAGCGCCATACCTCCAACGCAGAAGAAGAGAGTATCAGTGAAATGTTTCGACTTGGGGTTTACGGTGGCATTTGATATCTCCTGCAAAAGAGTCCTTCGAATCGGTGGTAAGTTTGCTGCTTGAAGCACAGCACAATTGATGAGAAACTGATTGTTTTCGTTCTTCGTAAGTCGACAAAGTCTACAACTTGTGAGAGCAGAACAACCTATGGCAGTCGGACGAGTAACGTCGCAAGTTTTGTCAGTCACAAAGGAAATTCCAGTCATTCTCGAGTTTTTCACGATGGCTGTACATTCAGCAAAAGTGGCAGCAGGTGGAGTAGTTGACGGAGAAAGAGTCACAGGCAGTGATGTTGTCGGAGCTGGTGTTGCGCTCACTGGTGGAGCAGTCGATACTGGAACTTGGGTACTGACAGTCTCGCTGGTACATTTTAAAAGGTGGTTGCTTTGAGGAGATGGCCAATTCTGACAGAAACGACACGTTCCGTCTGAGAAGCACCCCAAACCTCCACTCATGCAACTTGAGTCTTCAATTGCTGATATTCCCACACCTTGATCACCAATTGACACGCGAGGAGCACATGAATTAGCTACCACAGAATTGGTCAACATCCTGAAGCTTACAAGGCCCAGCCATACAGCGATAGTGCAGTTACGTGGCATTCTGATTAACTTTTTCTTGAACTTCAAAGTGTACTGAAATCTGGGAAATGGCAAATGCAATAGGTAGTGTGCACTTTTGGTGTTGAAGAACGCAAGAGTAATGCGATCGTGGTGGTAAAGAACCCTGGGATCAAGCATAGCACCTAGGAATAAATAAATAAATAAAGAGTGTCAAGAAGTTTCGATGACAACCACACATGAATATTACTGTAGCTGTACTTTACCGGTAGTTTTAACTAAACTGCTAGATTAGGCTTGTTGTCGTTATTCGGATATACTTGAAACAAGTTTTACAAGAAATGTAAATGAAAAGCAAATATATTAAAAACGTAGTACTCGAAAAAGAGTGTTCGAAGCACAAGAAGAAGAATTCTAGTGTGCTAAACTACAAACTCGTGTCTGACTTTAAGTCACACACGTAGTGCACGCCATTACTATAGAGTGGCAATCGACGTCTGACTCACGACCATCACTAACGATCCCTCACGTGGAGTATATCCGCGGCCCTGTGGAGTCATCAAGCCACCACCGGGACCATCATCAGGTGTCACACACTCATCCATCGGATCCCGACGGCCTTTAACGTAGATAACACTCATCATTACCACCACAAGAAGTGCCACAACTGCAGCAGCAGCGATGATAGGAGGTCCTGCACCCGCTACCTTTGCCACAGCATCGCCTTCAGTTTTGGTCGAGACCGACATCATGCCGGAACTCGGGACGACCGTCGCTGCTACAGATGAATCAGCTACAACCGACTCCGTCTTCGTCTTACCAGTTGACTCTAAGTCTGTCTTGGTGCTTTCCGTGTTTGTCGTGCTTTCCGTAGCTCCTTGATCCTTCAACACTTGACAACTGACAAGATACTGATTGGCTTCGTTCTTATAGTTCCTACACAAACGGCAAGAAGTTCGAGCGGAGCAGCCAACCAAAGTTGGTGATGCGACATTGCAGCGGCTTTCAGAGACGTAGGAAATGCCTTCCAGTCCTGATGTCGACACCACCGTCGAGCATCGAGTGCTTGTAGAAGCTGCAGTTGGTGATGGAGTGTACGCTGGAGGTGACGTGGAAGTTCTTCCAAAGATGGAACACTTGGGGAACGGAGCACTTTGCACTGTTGGTCTCGACTGGCACAATCGACATTTGTTGCTTTCGAAGCAGCCCAAACTGTTCCTAGTACAAGCAGAAGTTGAAGCAGATACAGCTGAAATGCCAACGCCCTGGTCTCCAACTGATACGCGAGAGATGCAATCGATTGATGATTCGAGCGAGTCGGACGCTGCAGGTTTCGTCTTGTCCTCATTAGACTCAGCTGAAGAATACGAGACCTGAATCTCCGAACACATCTTAAGGTGGCTAGTTGTCGTAGCTTCTGGAGTTTTACAGAACCGACATTGGTCTCCATCCGGGAAACAACCCAAGCCTCCAGATGCACACGCTGCATCTTCCAGTGCAGTAAGTCCCATACTTTTATCGCCTGAAGAGACTCTTTCAGCACACGAAGCCGCAGAAACTGAATCGGTTCCTGTATTCAGAGCTGAAAACACTAGGAAGAAGGCGCTGGACAAGTGGAAAGCTCTCATACTTGTGTTAAACGAGTCGAGTAGGAAGTGGTCTGCCAATTAGCGAATGAGTTACTGCACCAAGAAGATCGAGTTGGCTACAGTGAAAGTTTGAAACCAACCGGAGCATCAAACGGATCCCAACATAGGACAAGTAGAAACACGATCTCCGCTGCTTTTGACTCTTTGAGATGAAAACGTCACGTTACTGAAACCATGTGAGTCGTCCCAGCTACAACGGCCGCAACGTCTCGAAGCACCTACTTCCTCGCTCTTTCCATGATTTCTAGATCCTTTATTTCAATGTCTCCACTTGATCTCATGACCATTGGCCATTGGCGGCTCCAGAAAGCCCCGGAACGCTCGAGTCTCCGCGTCCCATCGAGCACCGTACCCCAACGCATTACGGATCTCCATCGTCGCATGAGAATGAGGAAGACTGTGGATATTTTTCCACGTGGTAGTAGCTAGGAGTTCGCGGATTTTACGCTCGGCTCGCTCGTTTTTCGCTGCGTCGTTCCCCTTGAGTTCTCCCCACCAACCACTTGAGCTTCTTGCACAATGTTTACTGAACGCTCTCGCTCCGACCGAAAGCGGTTCACGATGAGAATGTCGTTGCGCAAAAGCAACAAGGCATTGCTGGAGTGTAAGTGGAGCCAAGTTGCGACTACCGACAGTCTGTTGGAACCCCAAGAGCGTCAAAATGCCTCGCGTGCCGCCAATTTCGTCCACAAGTGACGCTGTTGCTGCTAGAACGTTCGCCTTGTCTCCAACTTGAACACAAGTTGCAAATTCGCGAATGACGTCCACGGAGACAGCGAGAACAGTCTCTAGACTGGTAAATTCGGGGGTCACACCGTCGATTGGCAGCGCTGAAGCTTCTGCTACGTCCGCAGTTGTTGACACAAGTGGATTTAAACCGGTCTCGTGCCATGTGTGGAGTATTGTGGATAATTGAGCCACATATGAAGCATTAGATACCCCCACGAACACTTGGTGGACTGTAATGACGTTTAAATGGCTGTCGTCGTCCTGTTTGTCAGTCTCTTGGTCGTCCCGCAGCATTTGCGCTCGAAACTGTATGGGATCTTCGGCATCCAGGACTGAAACTTCACTCGAAAAGTAATTGATAAGAGCTTCTTCGATGAGACTTTGGCTGGAGGCGAAGGAACCTGTCGCCATTGCGGAGGAGAAGTGCTAATGAAGACCTTCACTCATTTTATCTGAAGTTATGTAGCCATCTGACTCAGATGGCTACAAATACTGATCAAAAGATACGTAGAAGATAAGATGTATTTGGGTATCAAGTGTTCATCAATAGTTCTGAGGTATTAGAGCTGGCTGAGTGGAAAAGCTTACGCGATCTGATAAGTGCAGTCATCCATCGTAGGGGCGGGTGTTGGTTGTGCCGTTGGAGCGATAGTTGGAGTTGTTGTGGCCTTCACTGTCGGAGTGGCCGTCGTAGTCGGCGCAACCGAAGACGTCGTGTTCGTGATACATGGGAGCAAGTGTTGACTTCTCTCTGTACTCGCCATTTTGCATTGACGGCAGCCGGAGTCTCCAAGACAGCCTAAACCACCTTGTGTGATACAAGCTGGAAACACTTCCACATAAATACCAACGGCCTCGTCACCAGGGGCGGGTGTTGGTTGTGCCGTTGGAGCGATAGTTGGAGTTGTTGTGGGCTTCACTGTCGGAGTGGCCGTCGTAGTCGGCGCTACCGAAGACGTCGTGTTCGTGATACATGGGAGCAAGTGTTGGCTTCTATCTGTATTCGCCATTTTGCATTGACGGCAGCCGGAGTCTCCAAGACAGCCTAAACCACCTTGTGTGATACAAGCTGGAAACACTTCCACATAAATACCAACGGCCTCGTCACCAGGAGACTTGAAACTTAGACATGAAGTAGCAGCTTCAGCAACTTGCACACCAGTCCAAGACCAAAGTAGTACAAGTCCAATGATCTGAATTGAGACTTGAAACTTAGACATGAAGTAGCAGCTTCAGCAACTTGCACACCAGTCCAAGACCAAAGCAGTACAAGTCCAATGATCTGAATCACGCGCATCTTGATGTCGAGAAGAAGACTCGAGTTGGTATAGCTGGATAACAACTAGTAGCTGGCCAAAAAGATAATGCTTCAACTTATTACCACTCGAGCCACACCTAAAGATATCGGATCCTCGGAATCAGAGCGTGAAGATGAAGCCAACGACACCTAAAGATAATTTACATGTCTTCTAACTCGTTCAGGTTCTTCACCTCCTGCTCTCTCTTCGTCACCAATACATCATCACGATGAAGCGAAAGTAGTTCGTCGTACAGTTCCAGTTGCAGTACCATCCAGACGCTTTGTATATCTCTGTAGTTCAGAGAGCGTCAGGCTGAATAGCAAGTCACTCGAAACCCCACTTGCTGTAGCAGCTTCAACTGATTAATCTGCTTACTTTGACCCACACAACTGACATCGCTGGTAATATCCGGTCGTTGCATCCTTGGTATTAATACAAGTCTTGTAACACCAATAGTCCGGCGCTACCCAGAACATGCACTTGTACTGCTTGATCTTCTACAACGTAACGTCTGTCAACGTCGAAGGGGCCAGTAAAGCACGAGCTTGGAGCTGTTGAAGTCGTAACTTGGCACGTGAGCTCTTCTGAGACGACCCCCGAAGGTCAGCACCGGGAAGAGACGCTATCAGATCTCGATCGCCCCCTTCGTCGGCACTCCCTGTTCCTTTCCAAGCATTTAGCTTGTATCATGAACAACCTCGAGAACTCGTTCGTAGCGGGCCGGGAAGAGACGCTATCAGATCTCGATCGCCCCCTTCGTCGGCACTCCCTGTTCCTTTCCAAGCCTTTAGCTTGTATCATGAACAACCTCGAGAACTCGTTCGTAGCGGGTGCCGGTGCCTACGTCAAAGGTAAATACGCCATTACGTCTACGGGCGTCGTCCGAAAAGGAACAGGACGAGCCTTCAGTGTCGTCCCAGAGGAGCTCGAATGGGGTGGACAGGTCATCGGACGCGGCGCTAGTGGCTGTGTGCTCCGTTCTCGTCACCGACCAACTAACACGCCACTAGCACTCAAGATGATTAACATGTACGACAAGACCAAGCGCGAACAGATCATTCGAGAAATCAACGCGCTCTTTGACGCGAAATGTCCGTGTCTCGTGACGTTCTTTGGTGCTTTTCTGCGGGACGGCGCAGTCGTTCTCGCTCTTGAATACATGGACGGCGGGTCTTTAGAAAACGTCATTCATCAGCTTGGGACTATCCCAGAGCACGTCCTGGCCAGTGTGGCTTTCCAGATCCTCCACGCTTTGTCGTACTTGAAGACCAACAAACGCGTCCATCGGGATATCAAACCGCCCAACATCCTCCTCAACAGTCAGGGCCAAGTCAAACTCTCAGACTTTGGTATCGCTTCAGAGCTTGGAAACTCCATTGGTGAGTCTTAATCTAAAGCTGCAGTTCAAGTAGTCATTGCTAACGTTGCTCGTCTCCTGTCTTAGCCATGTGTGGCACTTTCGTAGGCACTTTCCGGTACATGTCCCCGGAACGGATTCAGCACACGCAATACAGCTACAGCTCAGATATTTGGAGTCTTGGGCTTGTGCTCATGGAGGCAGCCACGGGTGTATACCCGTACCAGAAGCACAAAACGTGTATTGACATGCTTCAGAGTGTCTTGGAAGCTCCACCTCCTGCTCTTTCGCCGCAGTATTTCTCACAGGACTTTTGCGATTTCCTTAACCTGTGTCTGCAGAAGAACCCTCTAGATCGCGCTTCAGCTGATAATTTGCTTGAGTCACCGTGGTTACAACGTTGCGGAGCCATCAGTACGTTCAAAAGCTGCTTCTTTGTTAATCTTCTGCTGGTTCTAACGATTCCTCTTTGTTGTTACTATAGACCAAGAGAGTTCAGTTGCCAATGTACGGCATTGGATTGACTCGCTCCAGTAATTGAGCACCATAGACATCAAAACCTATAGACACAAACAAGAAACAACTCGTGAGTCAAGAAGAAGAAGGCGCTAATACGCTTTTTTGATGAATACTCGCTTGTTATTGGTACATAATAGTCTCGTTAAATAATCTTTTCTCAACTAAGAATTCGGTGCTTCACCACAAAGATGACTGGACTTGTCGTTTTCTTTCACGACACACAGGAAAGAGGAGCTTCTTACTCCATGTTGGTGCCCATAATGTAGCTCATAGCAGCCTGAAGACACGCCAAGTAATAGGCGGCTTCCGACCCGTCCTGGGACTCGTCAATGGCGTACTGCTCCATAAGATACACCTGAGAGTGCAGGTGCGGCAGCTCACAGCGACTCAGCACGTACACCAACAGAGGCAACAGCACGTCAGCCGAGATGCAGCTACTGTCGAGGTCAAGACCATCCTTAGCCTCACGATAGAGCGTACATACAGCTCGCATGAATGACGCCAACACACTAGACGGGACCAGATGCGGCATCTTGTTGAACGCGGCGATGGAGTCACTGAACATCTCCTGCTGTTTGGCCTCCACAGGGACGTCAACGGGAAGTCCAACGTCTTCCAGACTGAGTTCGCGCATCTTAACCGCCTGTTCACGCCAAGAGCCGTTGAGTTCATCGAGATCCCCCGCCGTCCCACGGTAGCACGCGCATGCCAAGCGGCTGAAGACCATGTGCTCCACGAACACTTGGAGGGCTGGAAGCTGTTTCTTGGCCACGTTGCTTTCCTTGGCCACCGCATGGACGATCTCCTGCACCAGCGACTGCATAACATCGCGTGGCTCTCTGTCATCAAATACCGTCTTGGGTCCTGGCTGACTACTGGCGCGCGTGAAGGAGCGCATTGTATCCAGACAAAGCGTGTCCAGAGCCTTCTTCAGCTCCGGTCGGAGCAGTTTCTGGCGACTCAGGATCTTCTCAAAGCGTACGAGCGCGGGAGATGGCGCATCCTTGCAGGCTGTGACGCTGGCCACGTCGTCCAACACTTCCTGAAGTGTAAGACCACTTACCTGTAGACTCTTGTCACGATGCAGCGCCATAAGTTTACCCAGATAGCTAGATTGCATCTGCAGCACCTGACGCATCCAGTCCTCAGCTAGAGCGCGATCCGATTGCTCGATGCCATCTAGAAGTGTCTGGCTGGCTGCAAAGCTCCCGCGGTGTCGTACTGAGTCTGTTGCCAACTCGTCCGCCTCCTCCAACGCCAGCAAAGTGCGCATGTCACTAAGCACAGCTAGTGATCGATTGCCCGTGGCCACCTCTGCGACCAGTTGCATCTGCCAAAGCTCCCGCGGTGTCGTACTGAGTCTGTTGCCAACTCGTCCGCCTCCTCCAACGCCAGCAACGTGCGCATGTCACTAAGCACAGCTAGTGATCGGTTGCCCGTGGCCACCTCAGCGACCAGTTGCATCTGTAGCAGCGCCACCTGATCGCGTCGACTGGTACTGAGCCAGCAACTGACGCTGCGCAAAAGCTCTCGGCGACGCGATAGTCGCGCCTTACGTTTAAGTACGTGTTGACTTTCCTGTTGAATGCGACGCGTAAGCTGGTCGAGGGCCGAAGACGCGGCTAGATTGTCGGTGGCAGTGGCTGCGTCGAAACTGCGCCAGCGGCGTTGGGCCACATTAGCGGCCGGGATCTCATGGTCAACACCGCCGAATGAGAAGGTGCTGGGGATGGAAGTGCGACGTCGCATGGCGGCAGCTTCCGACTCGATAGGGGACGACGGGGAAGCGACGGATGGGGACGCGATGACCTTCACATCGATAAAGCGCTCAGCCGAGGGGCAAGAACTGCTAAGATCCTCTTGGCCCATTGTATTGTATTGGTTTGCTTGCTCTAGATAGCCAAAATCTATATCTGAGCAATTCTGAGCAAAAGCAATAGTGAGTCGCTCGGCAACGTTGAGTTGGCAGCAGAAAAGCCGCTCCCGCCCGCACGTACTAATGTGCGTGGTGGGCAAAGGAGGTACCGCATTCTCCCCTGACGAAACTGATGGTCCACCTCCAAACGGATGGAAAAGGGTATGGGATTGGGCAAGGATGAAAAATCCATGTTTCTTAGTGAAAGCGAGATGTGGAGGAGTAATCCAGTGAATGCGAGATGGTACGATGTACCAGACATTCAGTAAACGGAGGGTATTTATACCACCCCAAACCCGAAGATGAGCAGTTGCTTTCGCTAAGAGAATTTGACTTGCTTTCACTATACTTTGCCACCTGGGACTTTTTCCGGATAGGCGAGCTCAACTCAACTGCGCGCTCTTGTCTGTTGCTTGATACTTAAGTACTGTACAATGAAGAGATAGAGTGAGTGAGAGAGAGGCTCAGGTGTCAAACGCCGGCCGGCATATGCAAATTTACAAGGCGCGCAGCTAATGGGACTCGAATCCACCAGACCGGCTGACAGCGGCCACCAAGCCACCACTGTCCTATCTTGTAGTCATGTCTTAGCGGATTCTCTCTAGTTTTCGCAGAATAGAAAAAAATGTTGTCATGTCATTTTGTATTGGGGAGCTGAGCCACTCGCTTCTCGAAATAGGCCGAAATATTGTATGTAGAAATGAGCCAGTCCGCAAGCTTCTCTTGGCTCGCAGTTGAGCTGTTCGCCGGCTCTAATGAGCTGGAGCTTGGCTCCAAGCAGAGACGGGTTCGCACCAGAGTTTCGTCAGATTCCGACACCGCAACATTACTCCCCAACAAAACACCAAACATTCGCCTATTAAAGTTAAGGAGATGAGCGTTTCGAATGTCGTGACGACCGAGATATCGCTGTCGCCAGAGCTGCTGCCACCACCCATTGACACTACAAATGACGGTGCTATGCCAATGTAGGAATATGCTGAGCAAGCTACTATAATAGTACAGTACTTGGTTACCACTGGTGATTTGGAAAAGTGCAACCTTTGTCATGAAATTACGGCGGGTGCACTCCCACATGTCCTATCACTTTAGAGCGGTCAGTAACCGACTCGGTTGGACGCATACATTGCTCACTTGCTGTATGTACCGGTGTTCAGATTAGGAATGTAGCCATGTTTTTCTACCTCGTTCCTACCGATCTACACCGTTTTACTGGTTCTTCTTGGCCTCCAGCTTCTTAAGTGCGCGCTTGCGAAGTGACAAGTGGGTCATCATAGCTCCCTGTAATACATAGCAACATATATTTCGTCAGTTGGTGTATTTAGTCCATAAAAACAGCAAACTCAACCGTTAATATAGACAAGAAGACTTACCTTGCTCAACAACCACGTGGGAGCGCTCTCGTAGAGCCAGATTTGCAGCGCGTGCGGCCAGTAGGGGGAGATAAGTGTGTCGTAGCCCAAATGCGCCACTGACGCGCGCGCGTACGTGGCCGGCGACGGCACCATGAAGCTCGAGTGGCGGATCTTGGCCAGCTTGGTGGACACAAACATAGGCACGTGGCACTGCACGTGCACGTTCCTGGCGCTGTACTCGGCGGCAAGGCACAGCGTTAGCTGCTCAATGTACTTTTTGGTAGCGCTGTACTCGCTCAGCAGCGGGACGACCATGCGGCCCGAGCCGGAGCTCACGTTCACGATGGCTCCGCGCTTGCGCTGGGTCATGCCAGGGAGCACAAACTTTGTCATGATGGTGGCAGCCGTCACGTTCAGCTTGATGAGGCTGTCGACACGGTCCTCTGCGAGCTGATCGAAGAACTCGGGGTAGTCGTATGACACACCCACGTTGTTAAACAGCACACCGACGTCCTTAACCTCATCAACTTTCCTTTGCAGCTGCTCGCGCACACTGGACTCGTCCACGCGGTTGAAGTCCACGGCAAGGATCTCCACCTGTACCTTGGGGTACTTGGCCAGGATCTCGGCGCGCGCGTCTTCCAGGCGGCTCTGCGTGCGGCTCATAAGGACCACGTTCATGCCCTTGCGTGCCAGCTCCATGGCCAACGCCTTGCCAATGCCATCTGTGGCACCCGTGACGATACCCCATTGGCCAAAGCTCTTGAGGCTGCGTGCAGGACGCAGGAAGAACGAGTAGAGCGATCCAAGCAGCTGCAGCGCCAGGCGCCCCACCACCAGGAATCCCACGGCCGCAGAGACTTTAACGGCCAGGGGAGAAGCGGCCAGCGCAGCCTGGATGGGCGCCAGCAGTTCAAATACACGGTCGGCCATCTTTGATGCGCTTCTTGGAGATCGAAGAGTGTCAACCACAGATTGGCAATGGGTCCAAACCTCGGATTTCGATGTATCCTCGGATGACGTCACGGTGCGTACTTACGTAAAGGGCGTTTTAATAAGTGCGCAATAAGTTGTTAAGTTCGCGTACCTAATGATTCAGATGTGTATGATGTAAGCCACATAATACAGTCAGTTTCCATTTTCAATTTCGTGGCACCACCTTCACCATGGGCAAGCGGCGCGCGATCCGTAAGATGCTGACTGTGTCGGACGGATACTGGGGATTCGTGCATCAGAAGCGTTTCTACCGTTGGTTGTATGCGTCGCTCACGTTCTTCGCCATCTTCGCCATCGTGGTGGCTTTCTTCGACGTTGGTGCTGGCACATCCTTCGCCGCGACTTTCGTGGCCAGCAAGTACACGCAGGGCCAACTGGATGAGAATGAGCGCCTGCTACAGTGGATATATGTATTCTATCCGACACCTTTCGCGTTCGCCTGGCTGCTTGTTTACTTTGCCAAGTTCTTTTTCTGCTGGAAGATCAAGCGACTGCGTAAGGCGCGAAACTACAAATACAACCTCATGCTGGCGTCGCTGGTGATCGCCATCTTCTACGCTGTTGTACTCAAGTCTGTGCTCAAAATGACCGTGTATTCCGGCCCTAAGTTGCGTAGCGCCATTGTGATCGGTCTTTGCGAGCTCGGCCTCGTGGGTATTGAAGTGTTCGACGAGCGCAAAGAGCGCAAGGAGCGTCATCACAAGAAGAAATTGCTGCGTGACCAGCAGGTAGCAGAGGAACAGCTATACCGGCAGCACCAAAAGGCCGATGCGGCCGCCCAGCAGCAGTTGTCCAATGTGAGTGACCCAGCTAATGTGCTGTAGAAAGAGCATCGTTCGGAGATTATCTTGTCTGAAAGAGGACGACCACTACATGTACACATACTACAGTAGTATTTAGAGCTTGACAAGACTTAGTAAACCTGAAACTGGGCGGCGTGGCATACACAAGTTCTTCTAACGTTACAAGAAGAACAGATAAGATAACATGTATTAATAAGTTTTGTCCGTATTCATTGCTCTTCTTCTGCTTAGCTCCCGTCGTGATTGCTGCCGAGCCTACTACAAGCAGAGATTGGTCACAGTATTTATGCCGATATACGAAGTCGGCGCAGGGCAAGTTGAAGCTGGTCGACCATCGAAATATCTACAATGTGGTACACACCACAGAGAAGCATACTGAAACCAAGAGTACCCATCTATCTTTTTCCTTGGATGCTTCTTCTTGGAGTCATTCTACAGATCCTCAGTCGTTAAAAACACGAGAACGTGACGCCATGGGCAACGAGTCCAGCAAGCAAGAGCGACGATCGTCAAGTGCCCGCCGCTCTGAGACGCAGACGGGTCCGCGCCCCATTTCCGGCCGCTCGGATGCTCTCACGGAGATGATTCCGGACCAGTTTACGGCGCTGCCACAAGTGACTCAAGCGCTGCGTCGTAGCGGTTTAGAGAGCTGCAATTTGATCGTCGGCATCGACTGTTGTGACTCAAGCGCTGCGTCGTAGCGGTTTAGAGAGCTGCAATTTGATCGTCGGCATCGACTGTACGTAACATTTGCGCAAGTATGTTACAGGAAATGTAATATCAAACGTTTCTGTTGTTTTTTCTCGTAACAGGCACGAAATCCTGCGTAACATTTGCGCAAACATGTTACAGGAAATGTAATATCAAACGTTTCTGTTGTTTTTTCTCGTAACAGGCACGAAATCCAATGAATGGAGCGGCAAACGCACGTTCGGAGGCCGCAGTTTGCACGAGATCGACGACCCGAGCGTTCACAACCCGTACGAGGACGTAATTGAGACGATTGGCAAGACATTGCGCGATTTTGGTGCGTTGGCGAGTCAAATTGTAATTGCAAATGCTACTTTTACTGACGTTTATTTAAACATTTGCAGACGAGGACAATATCATTCCCGTGTTCGGCTTTGGAGATGAATTGACTTGCGACAACGCCGTGTTCTCTTTCGCAGAGTTAGAGGGAGAGATCGGACTCCCTCTCGAAAACATTCGCTCGCGCTATCGAGAAGTTGTGCGGAATGTGGTGATGGCGGGGCCAACGTCGTTTGCGCCAATTATCAACGAAGCCGTGAACATTGTCAATCGTACGGGCGATTTCCACATCCTCGTGATTATTGCAGACGGTCAAGTGACTCGATCGGTGGATATTCCAGCCCATGCAGTGAGCAAAAACGAGAAGGAGACGATTGACGCGATCACAAACGCCAGCAATTTCCCTCTGAGTATCGTCATGGTGGGCGTTGGTGACGGGCCGTGGGAGTCTATGATTTACTTTGACAACTATCTCGTACACAGGAAATTCGACAATTTCCAGTTTGTAGAATATCACAAAATTACGTCGCAATTCAGTGATCCACAGATAAAAGAAACGCAATTTGCGTTGCAAGCGTTGATGGAGATACCGGACCAGTATCGCACCATTAAAGCGATGAATTACTTGGATCGAGGACCGTTTAGTACGCACACAGATTTGCCCCATGTTGAAGTCTTTCCCCCGCCTCAACCTGTTGATAATAACCATCAAAACAATTATGGCGTCTTTCAGCCACAAGCTCAGCCAGTAGTAACTCCGACCACAACAAGGCAATACGGCCAAGCGACACCACCATCCGCGCCTCTTTTCGGTTCGACAGACGATCCACGAACGCGTCCAACGTTGCAGCATCGCCCGTCGCTAGCAGAAGAAGAGCTTTTACGACTACAAGAGTCATTACTCTGTCCTATTTGTGAGGAAGTGAGGAAAGACATGGTGTTTCAATGCGGCCACGAAACGTGTCAGAAATGCGGCGATTTCCTTTCGCACTGTCCGCTCTGTCGACAGGAGATCCAAGTGCGGATCAAACGCTTTGGCTAAACGTTGCACAGTATCAAACAAGAGAGCAAATTTATTGTCCAGATATCGAATCCGATGAAATTGTAGATTTGAAGCTTCGCGCTTAGAGCAGCAATTTGTGCTCGTTATGTGATTTATTTTTCAAGAGATTCTAGTGCTTTTTACGTTGTCGTGTTAAGCTTTCGGCTTCAACTTCGCCTAGAGCTTTAAACACGAAGCAGTTCTCTCTTAATTGGCGCAGTCGATGGAAAAAGTAGGATGTTTTGCAGGGAACGGAATGTATTGCGGTCACTTCCAATGGTAACCAAATATCACTTCCGTCATTCTGCTGCAGACTCGAAAGTCTTAGGGCGATACCGACGAGTGGTCCCTCTTCGCGCCATGGCGAATGCAAACACTATTGCGTACCGCTCCTTTATTGCAGCCCTCAGCTTGACAACGTTTGCCACCGCCATGCGAGACACAGAGTGTACCACCCACTGCACTCTTGGAACAGCCTTCCACTTGACAGCGTTTGCCACCTCCATGTGCAATGCAAAGTCCACCCAATAGCGCCGTCTTGGTACAGTCTGGGGTTTTGCACTTGCGGCCGCCACCATGAGCAGAGCAAAAGCCGCCCACAAGCGCCGACTTGGTACAACCGCCTTCACTGCAGCGTTTGCCACCTCCGTGCGAGATACATAGTCCGCCTTGTTTTGCGCTCTTGTTGCAGTCCGGGTGAGCACAACGTTTGCCACCCCCATGCGAGATACAAAAGCCTCCAGTTTTGGCGCTCTTGTTGCAGTCGTCAGCGCGACAGAAGCGACTTTTCTTGTGGTACTTGCAAAAAGCGCCATTCGGACCGCGAATGGTACGATAGCAGTCGGGTTTGGCACACACCGTGTTAAGCATCGACGAGAGATCGAAGCCTCCACGTGAACTGCTGACGTCCTGCTCGTCATCTCCGTTGATGATGAAGCTGAGACTCATGGCTGCAATTCCACTCACTGCTTCGCCATCATCTTCCGATCGATTGCTGCGGTTAACATTCTCGTCGTCATCACTTGAAGTGGCCGAGTCAAAGCGGCCCGCCATAGCCTGAAGCTTGGCGGGCTCTCCACCTGGACGAGCCAAAGGTTTAGTGAGTGGTGAATGGAGATGGTGGTTGGGTTTAGAAGGTGTCGAATGGTGGGCGGACGGTGAGTCTGGGAGTGCGTGGGTAGTAGTAATAAATGAAGGAATTGTACTCGTGTTCATCAAATGAAGAGCGAGTTAGGGTGAAGGAGTATGTACGACGCTGGGTCGTGAAGGTAGTAGGATTCCGAAGAAGAGCTACTGGAGTGGGGGGGTTGTATCTCTCGCTCCGGTGTTACGCGGGACGAGCAGATGGAGAGGAAAATCTCGAATGAACAAACAAATGCGATGGTCCCCCCTTTCGAATGACCAGAACATGTAGATGAGACCGTTTTGTGCACCAGTGCAAAGAAAGAGACGGCCCCGGAGCTCAGCTCTGTTGTTTCTACTGCTCTGATAACAACGATTGTCGGGTATTAATTGCGGCTGTTTCAGAGAAGAGAGAGCGGTGCCGACATCACACTCGAAAACGCGGTCACTCGTTAATTGGCTGGTGGATTTTGGGCACAATTTGACGCGGGACGTCTTCATCGCGCCTCCGTTCCCATATATAATGTACTGGAATCGTTAGGCTAAGCCGACAGACGTTCCGCCGGCTTATGAAGCGCTATTTTGAACCACAAATTGGTCGTTGGAGTGACTGGCGTTGTACTGTTGTAGCACTTTATCTTCCGCCCCCTTCACGGCTCTGTCTGCCGCTTCCTCTGGCTTTCCGCCATCGCTTTGAGCACGATTCGCAGCGTGCGAACTCGTAAGTGGGATCTCCTCCGGAGCCAAGCCGTTAAGCAAATCAGCACCGACGTGCGTCAGCAGAGAGCAGTCGCACACCGCACGGCCGATCTGGTCGCTTCTCCAGGAAGTTCGAGTGCATTGTTGAAGTTCACACCAAAGGTCGGACCTTGCGTCGTCTGAACTTAAGGTCCGACCTTGAACCTCAGTTTCTAAACTGAAGCAGGAGTGTCTCCAACTGCCGAGTGAATAAGTTCATGTATTTAACTCATTACTTGGGGATAATAATAACCCTTTAATATTGAACGGACTCGAACTTGCTCCAGGATTTTACTTCGTGAATACCGATCGGTTTGGCGGAGACCTCGGTGGTAACACATGGGGCTGCGAGTAATGCGCCATGATGCTCGTCTTTATGATCGCTCTTTTGAGTGGAGAGGAGGCACATGATCGTTTATGAGGCAGATGATCGTTTATGGCACACGATGAGCGTCATGACTTCTTAGTCCGAATGGCTCTTTTGCAATAAGTATAACAAGTGCTGCTCACCCACTCGTTTCCCCAGCTAAAGCGATTTTAAGGCTCAAGCAGGAAGATGGTCGGGTCGTCTACGTCAGTCTATGAAGCAACACCAAGATGAGGAAAGGCGGTTCTACGGTGTCGGTGCTGGTTCATGGCCGTGTGACTCGCTTTAGGCGATCGCAAGTCGCTGCAATTGCACGATACAGTCCTGGTGCTTACTGTACCGCTACTGATGATGTTGGGCGAATTGCAACGGGCTATGTATCAAAAGATAGTGCAGCCGTATTCTAGAATTCGACAAGAAAGCATCGTCGTTACTCGCCGGTCCATGGCGTCAACTCTTGCTGCAACATTACCAACGGTATTCACTAATAAGTGCTTGACTCATTTCACGAGCATTACTGATTGCTAATACATGTAGTAAGAAAATACTCTGAAAAACTAAAAAACGACAAGGCGCCTGCCTCACCAGTAGGAACCACCAGTAGAGAAGTAGAATACGGTGGTCAGACCACGTTTAAGAAATGCTGTGAGTTTGCTGATAGTAGTCGTGTGTGTAACGAGTGGTATAATTTGTAGCGAACGGCGCGAAAGACAACGTTGAAGTGACCGGAATGTGGTACAGCAGTACTACATGTAGTAATCAGTTTAAAAATAATAAATCTGCAACTTATTAGCTTAAATAAAACCTTCACTGTTTGCTTCCGATAATAGTCTTGCATGTGAAGAGTCCTTTTTGGTCTCTTCGCGTTTGAAAATGGCTGCGTTGCCTTCTGTACCGCTCCTCACGTCCATCTCAGCTTCAGTTTCCAACTCTGCAACTCTTGCAAGTGCTTTCGGACGAGGCTCAAGACTGTCTCGTATAGCTCGACGTGGTGGAGATACAGCAAGTCTCGCTACTGGCAACAACGACAAATTAACTCAATCGTCTGGTGATGAAGGAGAACGCAAAGAACAACAAACAGCGACTCGAACTTCTCGAGAGAGATCAAGGAAATGGAGTACGTTGCGTGGTGAGATTTCTCCAAGTCCGGCACTCATGACGATCACTTCAAAAGTCCAACATATTATCCGGTGAGTAAGTGCAATTGTCAAGTTTGACATTTTGTTTTATTGTTAAAAAGTATTCTTTCATGGCTCTAGCATGCTGAAAAAGCCGCCCGAAGATCGCTCCGAAAGTGATATCCTTTCCACATTTTCTAGACTAGTGAATCGAATTGTTTGGTTTCTTTTTATTGCAAATTCCTTAACCTTACACTCTCTTTACACGTGAAAATGCTGTATCAATGGCTAATGAGTCAAGAAAAACTGAGCGCACTGTTCACAACCATGTCGGAGGTTTCAGCCAAGAAGTTGTGCAAGGAGATGGAGTTTCTACATGTCAGCAGTGGCGAGGTTGTCGTTAAACAGGGCGAGAAGGGTAGCACTTGCTTCGTACGTTGTTGGACACATGAAAGTCTCTGCAAGTACTTACTCTTGGTCAATTTCTGTTGTATGTAGATTGTCATGAGCGGCATAGTGTCTGTGTATGTGCGCAGTCCTGATGAGCAGGAGAGACACCAGCGGCTCATGCGCTCGAGCTCAATTTCCACCAGCACGCGTCGACTTGTAAGCTGTTGATTATGAAACTTACGCTTTTGTCAGCTCACTAATCATTTACTACGTACTCGCCGAACGTAGTCAGTTAATACCATCGTCAACTACGGCAAAAAAGTCATCACTCTGACTCCAGGAGCGACATTTGGAGAGCTTTGTCTTATTGAGCCTGACTCGAAGCGTAGCGCAACAGTCATCGTCGACCAACAAGCTCAAATGGCGAATTTCATTGTACTTACGGCCGCATCGTATCTGCGAATGACGCGTAGTCAAACCATCGAGGTATATTGCAAAATTGACATTGCAATAGCTCGAATGTGGACAAGTTCTAAGTGTTTTATCTAACTATCATGACAGGGAACTATCACCGACAACATTGCGTTCTTGCAGCATTTGCTCATTTTTAAACGCTGTTGATTTAATTATCATGACAGGGAACTATCACCGACAACATTGCGTTCTTGCAGCATTTGCTCATTTTTAAACACTGGACCAAAATGCGTACGATATTCACATATATTGTCAGGTTTACAAATTTTCGCCTTACATTTGGGATTTCCATACAGAGCTTATGCACATTGTAAACTCGATGAAATTTGTCAACGTATCCGCCGGGGTAAGTTAACAAAATTGTGCTACAATCTTTTGTGGTCTTAACTTTGTACTAAATAGTTCTTGGACAGCAATATTTAACGCGCAAAGGAGCTGATGCAGACTCTTTCTTCGTCTTCTTACGAGGAGAAGCTGTCGAGAGCGTTAATCTCATGGTAAACGAGAGTTCGGAGATGAGGTACGCTCTCAAATGAGTTTATAAGTTGATAAAAAACGTCAAATGTTTATAAATATTGTAGCATGGGTGAAGTATGCGGCGTGCAGCGCAGTATTACAGTGGAGCTAACGTTTTTGGGAAAATTCGACGTGGCTGGCGAATATCTGGCTGCTGAGAAGAAAATCTCGCTTTGTCCTGTGGATATTCGCGCCACTTCCGACGTCGATTGTCTTGTGCTCACGGTACGATCATTTCTGCTTGGTAATTGGTATTTAGCCTCACTCGTTGTAATTGTTTAGAGAAAAATGTTTCTGCTGCATTTCGGTGGGAAAGAGTTAAAAGCTCACGTTGTTCCAACTCGAAAGCGACTGCGTAGCATCGGAGAAGCTCGAGAAGGTTGGCGCGAGACTCGTATCTTGCAGGCTTTGCAGTACCCGAATTTGCGTGTCCCCATAACTCGCAAACTCATGCGACTGAGTGGGAATTGCTGTTTAATTTGTGGTAGACGCACACACGTCGCAGGAGATCAACTTTGTATGGAGCTGCCAGCTTACTACATGATTACTGAGAAACACAAGAAACGGGAGCAGAAGGAAAAGGGGCGAAGAACAAGTAAACATCGCCTCAGTATCGCCCAGCCTTCAGATGGTATAGTCCGAAGAAAACCTACTATGACAACAAGTCCTAGTAAAAAAGACCTCCCGTTATTGCTCGAGCATGAAGAGACCCAAAGAGCTAGACGTCTTGGTATACAACTTGTGAGTCGTCAATGGGAGGAAACTGAGAAAAATCGAGTAGTGAGGCTCCCACAGCGACCAAAGGTGAGATTATTATTTGGTGATTTCCAGAAAGAAGCTAAATGCTAGAGAATTAACTGGTTACCATTGTGGTTTTGTAGACAACTCCATCAGGAACACGAGCACCGCCGGTGCGATCAACAGAAACTTCCATTACGCGGTCATCTCACATCTTCCGTCGTCATGAGGTAGCGGAACAACAACGTCGTCATTTGAGGAAAGAGAACGATAGTAAACCGCGAAGTACTCAGGAAGAGATCCAGCATATTCGTGATACTTGGCCGTACTGCTGGAATGAAGACAACATGCGTCAGGATACAACGAAAAAAACTGCAACACGGCCTTCAACGTCATTGGAAGGGAGAAGGAATCGTCCTGGGCGTCAGGGAGGCAGTTTATCGGCTCGAAATTGACTTCCCACGATCAAACTGTTTCGTGCAGTATGCTAAAATACCGCGTCCCAGCTCAAGGATCAGTAAGATAATAGTTAATACGGAACTCATAACGTTACCGGTACATGTACTCCGTACTCAAATCTCGAGCGCATGAACATTGGATGCAATACAAGCAGTTAATTTTCGGAAACTATCCGTTGTCCCTACATCGGTGCGCTGTTGGCGTGCCGGTACAGTATCTTCATACACAATCGTACCTAACGTGAGTGCTGGCAGTCAAGATTTTGAAGACATCTTCAAATATAGATCTTATGTCAAAAACGATATAGCTACACACTTGTAGATCGTATAATTACATTCACTTGGATCCTAATATCAAATACCCCGCTTAATAGAGGTACTCCTAACCGTCGCGTCGGTTTTTTTACAGCAATCGCCACCAAGCACCAAATCACATCGATTTTTGGTGCTTGGTGGCGCTTGCTGTCGTCACTCAATCATTATCGAATCTCCTCCTCAGAGCGCAAATCCCTTTTAACCATTTTAAGATGCTGCGTCTCTCACGTATGAGCTCTCGTGTGACTCATCCGTCCAGCGCCATGAGTACAGCGAAGCTCACTCTGGAGCAGCTAGCTCAGCGCCAGAGCCTCAAAGGCGCACGTGTGCTGGTGCGTGCCGATCTGAACGTGCCTTTCAAGAAGAACCAGACACCCGCTACCATCACGGACGACACGCGGATCCGCGCTGTTCTTCCTACGCTTAAGTTGCTGCAAGCAGCAGGCGCGCGTACCGTGTTGTGCTCGCACCTGGGCCGTCCCGGCGGTGAGGCCAAGGACGAGCTGCGACTCACACCAGTGGCCACGCGTCTCAGCGAGCTGCTCGGCAGCCCCGTAAAGAAGCTGGACGACTGCATCGGCGCTCAGGTGGACGCCGACATCGACGCGCTTAAGAATGGAGAGATCGTGCTGCTCGAGAACGTGCGTTTCTACAAGCAGGAGACCAAGAACGAACCCGAGTTCGCCAAGAAGCTTGCACATGACGCCGACATCTACGTGAACGACGCGTTTGGAACGGCTCACCGTGCACACGCGTCTACGGAGGGGGTCACTAAGTACATCAAGACTAACGTGGCTGGCTTCCTCATGGAGAAGGAGCTCAAGTACCTGGCGAGCGCCGTGGATGCCCCTGTACGTCCACTGGGAGCCATTATTGGTGGTGCCAAGGTGTCTACCAAGATCCCTGTGCTCAAGTCGCTGCTGCAGAAGTGCGACAAGATCATGATTGGCGGTGGCATGATCTTCACCTTCTACAAGGCCAAAGGCCTGGACGTAGGCAAGTCCATCATCGAGGAAGACATGGTGGAGCTCGCCAAGGAGATCCTGGAAGAGGCCAAAGAGCGCGGCGTGCGGATCGTGCTCCCTACGGATGTGGTGATTGCTGACAAGTTTGATGCTGACGCACAGTCCAAGGTTGTACCTGCTAACGCTATCCCTGCCGAGTGGTTGGGTCTGGACATTGGTCCTGACTCGCAGGCCACGTTCGCCAAGGAGCTTAAAGAGTGCCGCACGGTCGTGTGGAACGGTCCTATGGGTGTGTTTGAGTTCCCCGAGTTTGCCAAGGGGACGTTTGGCATGGCCCAGGCCCTCGCAGAGAGCACGGAGCGTGGTGTCACTACTATCGTTGGTGGCGGCGACTCAGTGGCTGCTGTCGAACAGGCTGGTCTTGCTTCACAGATGAGTCATATCTCTACGGGTGGTGGTGCTAGTCTAGAGCTGCTCGAGGGTAAGGTGCTCCCGGGTGTCGCCGCTTTGAACGACGCATAAGTTAGTCACTAGAGCAACAAGTATCTACTATGGGAACTGCTGACGTTGGAATTGTTCGTCACTTTTAAGCAATCTTTCTGGTACCGGTATTAATACGTCTGCTCTCTTGTACCGGTACCGGAATCAGCCAAATTCAGTACTTTTTCGCTTAAGTACGCACTATTAATAGTGAATCTTAGGTAACGTACAGGTGAGAGTTGCCGACACTTTCAGCATGCGTCAGTAGTTATGTTGTGTAATTTCATCGGATACTTCTCGTCGGTCCATCGTCTCATTGATGACAACCAATTGCACTTGAAGCTCACATACTGATCTCGCGCTTGTGAATGGAGCAAAACTCGCCAGTCGCAAGCGCAATCTTGGGACAGTTGCGATGACAACACTTTTTCACTAAGCAACACAAATTAATTAGTCATTGTAAAGCATCTTGGGTATGAAAAATTAATACAAAATGACGAACGTACCTCCACCATGTACCCAACACAAACCAAAGCGTTGACCTGGATGGTTACACCAAGTCACTCGACAAGAATTCTCTGTCTGGCTGTCTCCACTGCCCTCTGACGTCTGAGTCGACGCCAAATTGTTCATCTCCTAGATCAACAATACACAACACTTAAGTATGTAGCTCTTTCCACCAGCTCTCATCCATACTACTTCTAATTCGCACCGTTTCGCTCCACTGCTGCAACTCAAGCGAATTCCCAATAGATTCACCATTCTCCATGTTTTCCTTCTCATCCAAAGAAACTTTTGTGCCTTCAAGCCACTCGTTGTTGTCTTCGAGTCGAGTCCCGTACAACGTACTCGGGACGCGGAGCTCGGCAATTCTCTGTCCACTGACGTCCTCCCCATTCCTTAAATTACCGATGGCTACACTTCCTCCTGTAACTTAATCCTACCGTAGTTAAAAACAACACAAACACAACAACTTCATGTCCTTCAAAGTACCTGTTTCTAGTGCTTTGATCTCATCCTGCTTGGTCATTTTCTAGACTGTCGAAAAGGAGCAAAAGCTCGTTTTATCACTCTCCTGTTCTTTAGCGTTCCGACATGGCTTCATTTGCTGTTCTTTCGCCTTCCGGTACATTACGCTGTTCGTTCGCGTTCCGACAATTTTCCGACAATTCAAACTGATACTTCAAGACAAGACAACAAGATACTTTTTTCATGCTTTGGTTTAGTGTTAAGTGGTAGTAAAGTAACGTACCCCCTCATCGCCATCTCGCAGCGTAACTTGAAGGTCATCGAGGACTTTGCAGCAGACAACTCCAAGTGGTTCCAATATCTCGCGGAGGACAAGGAAACTCGCTCCAGTACGTCTGTGTGTCTACTGATTTACGGCATGTCTAAGGAGGAGGTTAAGGAGATGCAGAAGCTGCTTGAGCGTGAGCAGGTGACGTAGGACGAAGACGACGGGAGCAGTCGTGGGCCTAGAGTTGGCAAAGTTTTGAGAAAAAAGAGTGATTACCTATAGTATTATCATGCAACAAAATAATCATTCAATCTCCATCTGCTCCACAGGTAAAAGATAATGCGTCCTACATGGCGTCCTAAAGTGTCCTATTGTCCTAAAATCCCTTTGTAAATTACTTCGAAATGACCTGTTTCTAGCCTGAAATTAGGACAGCACGCATGGTTTCTAGGAAAAAACGAGTAAAATACGCTGTCCTAATAGAGAGAGAGAGGAACAGATTGTCTACTTACAGGGAGTTAAACTATGGGCGAGATCTCTGGTGAGTGGTATCCTCATTCTTCTACCATGACGCGATCGTCCTCCTCCTCGCTTTCCCATTCTGCTAGTTCGATACATCGGGCGTCACGGGGGACACTCTTCTCAAGACACGTGAGTTGATCCGTTGACCAAGTCCGGGGTTAGTTTTAATTCTGTGCGCAGTCGTGACCGGATGGCTGGGCAAAAATACGCTGTCCTAATAGGACAGCCATCAAACAGCAACTCAGATTTGTCCTATTAGGACAATATGCAAGTACATGTACAGTAGTACAAACAGTGTAGTACCGTACAAAGTGAAGTGCATCCTGTAACGCAGCTTTTCTGTGTACATAACGTCGCCCTGCGACGTTTAGCGACGTTAACTTGAGAA
>JAIKVB010000021.1:0-64366 GCA_024679045.1 Phytophthora brassicae | reverse complement strand
GACGTTCGGCGAAGACCTTTTATTTTGTCCAATTAAACAATTTTGAGGGCAGTGCTGCAAATTGAGGAGTCAATATCCGTAACCAGCATTTAGTAGTGTCGGCCGTCGTGGCCACATCATCGACTTGCTATAATACGTATCGACACTATGCATATTACTACTACTACCGGTAGTAGAAAATTATATTACTAGTAGTACTAATATTAATACTAGTATAGGATTAGTAGTATATTACTACTAATTAATATGTACAGTACTATTAATACTTCGGTACACCAGTATATCCGTACCGGTATTGCAATGGACCGAAAATTTGGTTCTGTCCGAGGCAAAATGGTACTATTAATACTGTACGGTATTGATCAGGATCAGGGTCCGAATTTAAATAGTCCTTTTTGTGATCTAGGTGCACACAAAATGAGAGAATCTGATCTTAAACAGCTGTAGCGCCTAAAAATAGAGCAATGTTAGAGTAGAATTGTATTTTGAGTACCGGTATTACTGGTACAGCATAATACCGGTACCCTGAAACACGGCCAGGGTTGTACAACCTTATGGTGCGTCATATTTTCACGTAAGGTTCGTCGCTCGTCCGTCCGCCGGAGTCCGTTCATGCACCCACGTTGTAATAAAGTCCTATCTTCTGCGCTAACCGGCGCAGGTACTGGTGGTAGCAGGGAGAAAGGTTAGGTACACGAAAACGATGTAACTATGTCGCTTGTAATAGTTGTCCTGTGACGAGGCAATAACTTCAACTTCATATGAAGTTACATTCCCATGTTGTATGCTTGATTGAAAATGTTTTGGTTAAGAAACATACAGGAATTTTGTGATCCAACGTGTTTTGAGCTGACCTCAATACAATTTTTTGATATGAAGCGAAGTATTTTGCCTAACTCCGTTTAGTAAAACATGAACAAGAATAACAATCACCGTACGATGTGATCGCGGCGAATACAAGTCCATCTATGGGGGGACAAAGTACATGTACGTCCCGTGCGCCAGCACATACTATAATAGCAATGTGTGTCGGAGTTATGGAGTTATGCACACTTTACCGGTACGTTTTTGGAAGTCAATTTTTCCAGATCAGAGTTCTGGTCAGAAGTTATTCGATTTATAACCGGATAAATTTTGATCCCTGACTCACATGTAAGTTCAATCCTTAAAATTCTACCAGAAGCTGAACGGTGAACACACCAGTACCGTTCAAGGTCTTTTTTTCTCGGAGAAGCACCAAGAAGGTATCAGCCCGGCAGTCACCACGCGAGCACCAAGGCTTCTTAATCCGTTGTACCTAACTGACATTGGAGCTTGAAGAATAAAAAACTAAATGAAAGAGTGAACAGGTCGTCGATCACCTCTACTGAAGCCTGGAGTCCAACAATCTCACATTTAATTGAGTTTTCACTCAGCAGATGCAGAGTCTGTCAGCGTGACCATTTCATTGGTAGCTCCGAATTACCGGTAGCTGTATCAACCATCCAAAAACTGATGAAAGAACCGAGTAGCCATCGGAGACAACATATACTAGAAAGTACCGGATACCAGCGACTTCGTAGTCGTGGTCGAGTGTGGCAATTAGGTAGGTGGGCTCGCAATCGGGTGGGTACTGGAAGAGGAATAAATTGGTACACGCTCAGGTATCCCGGTACTATTAATAATGCTCGGTGAGGTGCCCGGTACACGCATGCAACCTCGGGTGCCGCATAACGTTGCGGTACCATACAAAAAGGATAAAACAACGTACGAGCTGCTTTTCTCATTCCCATTTGGTGCTAGTTTCGAGATCACAAATTAGTTGGAAGTTCTCGAGCAATGGAAGGTAGAAGACGCAGACCGCAGCTTTCCTTTGGAGGATGACACTGTCTGGAGAGTAGGCTGCTGAACGAGCTCAAACATAAGCTATATATCGTCGGTCAATGTACGGGTACCCGAAAGTCGCCGGTTTTCAGTGACGTACATTGGTATCACTTAGTAACCCGAATGTCATCCATTACACTGATCGGACGCGTGCAGGTACGTGGTCTCCAAACCATTTCCGAGCTCGATCAACAATGAGCGTGAAGTACGTTGGGCTGTCGATTGATGGCGTCGAGTCGGGGTTTCCTTGGCGTGAAAACACTGCAGTCTTTTCGTGCTGCCACTACGGTGGCAAAGTTTGTTGCAAAAATGGGCAGCCCTCGCATCGTTACTCCGGTCAAAGCAATGCGCTCTCTAGTGAGCAAAACGAGAAATAAACTGCAGAGGAGTATGGCACGGAGCACGCCCGTAATCGAGTTTCAATGATGTCCGATAATCGAAGTGCTTTCACCAATGCTGGCGAATTGTAGACCCATTTAAAATGGGTTTGGTGAGGTAGGCTGCGCAACTTTTTGAGCTATGATCCAGACCATATTTCGGTCAGTGTGATGTCAAAAACGGAGAAGACGACGTTGCCGGTTGCGGATCTTCGTAAGACGCTCTTCTACGGCACACGCAGTACAATGTCGAATATATAACGGGGTTTATATTTTGGTGAATACACGAGATATTGGGCAGACTAATTAGTCGCCGCGGAAATATTACGTCGCGTCGTGACCGCAGTAGCGAGCTCCTTTAGTACGATGACGGTGTCACCCCAGTTGATACATGCGTCCGTGATGCTCTTGCCGTAAATGAGCTTGGTCGGGTCGTCGCCAAGCGACTGGTTACCCTCGACGATATTGGACTCGATCATGACACCCAGCACATTTGTGTTACCCTCGGCCACAATCCCAGCCAGGTAACTGGCCACCTTGGGTTGATTGGTGTGCAGCTTACGGGAGTTTCCGTGCGAGCAGTCCACCATGATCTTAGACGGTTGCTTTGCCTTCACCAACATGGCCGCAGCCTCGTCAATGTGCTTTTGCTCATAGTTGGGACCGCTGGAGCCGCCACGCAGAATCACATGGCAGTCTCTGTTACCCTTGGTGCGCACGATCGACGCCAGGCCGTGCTCGTTTAAACCCAGGAAGTTGTGGGGCTGTGAGGACGCCATTGCAGCGTCCACAGCCACCTTGGCATTGCCACCCGTGCCGTTTTTAAAACCCACCGGCATGGATAAGCCACTGGAGAGCTCGCGGTGCTTTGCCACCCGTGCCGTTTTTAAAACCCACCGGCATGGATAAGCCACTGGAGAGCTCGCGGTGCAGTTGCGACTCGGTCGTACGCGCACCAATGGCACCCCACGAGATAAGGTCGGACGTGAACTGTGGCGAGATGGTGTCGAGGAACTCGAGACTGACGGGCAGTCCCAGGGTGTTCACGTCCAGCAGGAGCTTGCGAGCAGTGCGGATGCCCTTGTTAATGTTAAACGACTGGTTCAGATCCGGATCGTTAATCAAACCCTTCCAGCCGACGGTGGTGCGGGGCTTCTCGAAGTAAGTGCGCATGATGATCAACAGCTCGCCGTCTAGCTCGTCAGCCAGGGTCTTGAGACGGCGCGCGTAGTCCATGGCCGCGTCCACGTCGTGGATTGAGCATGGACCCACAATTGCCACCAGGCGGTCGTCATGGCCGTGAAGGACACGGGACACGGCGTCACGCGTGGCGTCCACGAGTTCGTGCACCTCGGGGGTCACGGGCAGCTCTTCCAACACGCACGCAGGTGGCACCAGCGGTTTGATGGCGAGCACGTTACGGTCTCCAAGACGCTGACGCTTGTGGACATGCTCGGTTTCTGGCTCGGAGTGCGGCTGCATATTAGATCGACTTGATAGGTGCGAGGTAAATTCAGGAATGACAACTTCGAGGTGCGGTATGACAAGCTAGCTCATCACCGCAAGGCCACAAGATAGTGTTTGCTCAAATCGTTGTGCCCCCGGGGGGGTTAAATTGATGGTTGTTAAGTATCCGATCACGCGTTTTAATAACGCTTACTATATGAATCTAAGATTTAACACATGTTTCTACCTGCTCGCGTGGCCCAATGGATACGGCGCTGCCCTCCTAAGGCAGAGATTGCGGGTTCAAGTCCCGCCGTGAGTATTCTTTTTCCGGCGCAAATCGTGCCACCAGGTGCGTAAACTAACTGGCAATACCGGTACATGTACCGTAATAAATGAAATATGTCAGCGGTAATTGCCTGCAACGACTTGAATTATTAATAGTGCTTGCCAGGGATGCGAAAATTCCATGTTTTTACGGAAGTTGGGGTGGGTAATTAATTACCGTACGTTTAAAAGCACTCAACAGTCCTTGGATCGCTAGTGCAGGAAGGATTCTGCAGCGAGCATGCTTTTGCGTTGAATCTGCTATTTGCAGCTTCTCTACTGTGGACTCAACAAACGAGAACAATTAATCTAGTACCAATAGCTCCACTAAGCAGACGCAGAAAAGCAGCAAACTTTCCACCTGCTTCGGCCCACAATTGTCAACAGTTTGAAGCGGCTGGCTCGCCTCATGACTGGATTCGTCCATGAAGACACCACTTATAAAAAACTTCTACTATTAATACGTAGCAATAGGCACAATTAGCGTGTGTCTAGCTGCATCTACGAAATGATGCAGCACAATACGCGTCACAGAGACTTTCAGTCCCCCTGTTGCCGGCGGTGGTGCACAAAAGGCTCACGTCCACTAGAAAGTTCACCACTTCCAAATTGCACACCGGGGGTGCTAAATACTGACCCCGGTGCACTAATAAAATACTGCTACAACAGGTTTATCTGTTAGCATACAATGTGACAGGTATTCACAACGTAGAGTCATTTGAAATCTACTATATAATGTAATATCAAAGACAGCTATCAAGATCTCTATCAGGCCTCATCAAATATTACAGGGAAGTTCCTGGAGACGTACGTCAGTTGTTTGAGCAATTACCGGTGCTCGTCACTTTGGAATCCGCTCGAGTGCACGCGCCTCTCGAACTCGTTTTCTGTTTATAAGCATGAGCACCTTCGGCCGCTTCTTCCGCGTCACGACCTTCGGTGAGTCGCACTGCAAGGGCGTTGGCTGTATCGTGGATGGTGTCCCCCCTTCACTCGATCTCACCGAGGCTGACATTCAACCACAGCTCACACGTCGGCGCCCCGGCCAAAGCAAACTCACGAAGGCGTTGGCTGTATCGTGGATGGTGTCCCCCCTTCACTCGAGCTCACCGAGGCTGACATTCAACCACAGCTCACACGTCGGCGCCCCGGCCAAAGCAAACTCACGACGCCTCGCGACGAAAAAGACTTGGTGACCATCATGAGTGGCACAGAGAAGGGCTTGACGCTCGGTACGCCGCTTGCGCTCTTCGTTCCCAACGAGAACGTTCGCCCCAAGGACTACAAGGAGATGGATGCCGTGCCTCGTCCGGGCCACGCCGACTATACGTACCAGATGAAATACGGTGTCCGCGCAAGCAGCGGCGGTGGCCGCGCGAGTGCGCGTGAGACCATCGGCCGTGTGGCCGCCGGCGCTGTGGCTGAGAAGTGGCTTAAGCAGCAGTTCGGCACGACAATCGTATGCTGGGTGAGCTCCATCGGGTCTGTTGACATGCCGCGTGACCTGTTAAACGACCCCAAAAAGGCTGTCTACACCCGCGAGGACGTGGACACCATCGGCTCCATCCGCATCCTGCGCGATCCCACTAAGTGGACCAAGGTGGAGGACGCTGTTGAGCAGCTCGAGAACGACAAGGCATACGACGCCGAGTTCGTGAAGCAAGAGGATGATCTCACTACGCCCGCTTATGTTGACATGGAGAAGATCGTGTATAACCGCAAGGGTGGCGTTGTCCCTTCTCCTGAGAACCTGGACGCGTGGCTTACGGACGACCTGATCCCCGTACGCTGTCCGCACCCGCCGTCAGCGTGCGCCATGTCGACGGTCGTACGAACCATGAAGGTGGATGAAGACTCAATTGGCGGCGTCGTCACGTGTGTGATCCGTAACGCGCCCGTAGGTCTGGGTGAGCCGTGCTTTGACAAGATGCAGGCCGTGCTGGCCCACGCCATGATGTCCATCCCGGCCACCAAGGGCTTCGAGATCGGCTCGGGTTTCTCGGGCACCAGCAAGCGCGGTTCGGAGCACAACGACCCGTTCTGCGCAGGCTCGGACGCCTCCAACCCGGAGAAACTGGGCGTGACCAAGAATGACGCTGGTGGTGTGCTGGGTGGTATTACCAGTGGCGCCGACATTTACTTCCGTGTAGCAGTCAAGGCCGTGTCAACCATCGGTCGCGCGCAGCCAACGGTCAGCTATGACGGTAAGGACACAGTGCTGGAGGCCAAGGGCCGTCACGACCCGTGCGTGTTGCCCCGCGTTCCGCCTCTCGTGGAGTCGATGGCTGCACTTGCCATCGCCGATGCAGCTTTGATCCAACTCGCGCGCGATGGCAGCAAGCAGGATGAACGGGCCCAGAAGAAGCGCAAGCTGTAAGAAGGCGACGACAGTAGGAAACATCGGTGTTTACTTGCGTAGATACAAGATAGATAAAGCTCCTCGAGCGAATTCAAGAAGCAGTTTTCATTATCATAGTTATGCAAAATGTATGACTCGCTCTTTGCTGCGGAGTACTGCTAGCAGTAGCAGTAGTAGCTCTCTTCTCATCGTGTTGTGCATCACTCCACACTCACCTCTAGCTACACAATCAGGCTAACACCACGATCCAAAATGCAGCTCCGATGACTGCCGGGATTTCCTCTCCTCTTTGTTCTCTCACATCGCATCACCCAGCCCCAATCTCCCCACTCCTCTCCAGTACCTGCTAACTCCAACGCGACCTTGCTAATATTCTGCAATTTATCGGTCGCCATCCTTGGCTTCTTTTTGGGACTGTCACCTTGCCGGAGATATGAGATGGACACGCTTTCATCTCGGCAAGGCATTTAGCTATCGATACTCGTTTGATACTTCACGTAACAATCGGGACATTGCAACACCTCGTCCCCTTGACCCCCACTGTACTTCCTCGCAAGACGACTGAACGACTCCTTCCAGTGGGCTCCCCGTAGGTGACTTACACTTGTAATAGTAAGCTAAATAAGCGACGACTGGTTGCTCAGCACCCACACAATATTCGACGTCTTGGTGTCCACGCGCGTCTTGTCTCCCTTCATGAGCACTAGGCCAGACTGACGAATGAACGCTTTTCCTTCCTTGCCTACAAGTTTTAACTCGTCTCGAATGAACTGAACTGATAACGTCGGTCGATACCTGCAATATAACGACCAACACAAGACGTCAGAAACAGGCATCACCGCCAAATCACCGGCACTCTAAACTTACGCTTTGCACATTGCTCGAAGCGCACCAAGTCGGATCGCGGGGACCATCACGTCCATCAGGTAACCTGCCATATTCGGAGCATCTACATAGAGTTTGAAAAAACGATGGTAATCATTCATAGCAACCGCCTGGCGCACAGCAAGCGCGTGGGCGATTGCCGGTTCAGCACGCAGCTTTGGAGTTACCATGCTGAGCACGTGGTACATCCCAAGCTGCCCTGCATTCGAGTCACCTTTTTTCGCTTGCAGAGAGACGTACACACAATACAAAATGCGGTACGCGAGGAACTCCAGTGCCTCGCCTGGGATCAGTTTCTCGTACAGCTCGTGCAGTTGTGTTTGGCACTGGTTAAACTCGTTAATGTCGCCCGACTCAAGAGCTACCCGCGCGTGGGTTTCGTACACGAGCACAGTGAACGCGTTCTTAATATGCTGTACCGTGCAGTCTTGGCGGATGGACTTGAGCTGGCTACAGGCATAAATATAATCTCTGTCACCCTTCTTCCACTTCGACTTGACGAGCTCCAGCGCCTTGTGCAGCACTGGTTCGGGTCGCACCGTCGACGGATGCGGGGGTGAGGTTAATCGCAAGTATTCCTTTTCAACGGTCTGACTAGTACCTTTAATGACCATGGCTGCTAAATCCAGGTCTCCTTCCAGCGTCAGCACCTGCAGCCTCTTAGTGTCCACTTCGGGGGTCACTAAACTCTTAAGTTCCTGTTCAGTCATATGAAATCTCTGCCTCCTCTGGTTCTTGCGCTTTACATCAGCGTCGTTCATCTCAAAGCCGTCGTGTTTCCGCTTGTTCACCTTGTTCTTCTTAATTGAAGGCTCTTTGAATGGAACGAAAGTCTGACTGGACTGAAAACTACTGCTACTAGGCGAAGATGCAATGCTACCCATCCCAACTCTGGACTGCATAGCCACTGCGGGTACGTCCCCCACGAGTACAGGCAGCGGCTCGGCCGTCCAGTTCTTCGTCCACAAGTTATTGGCCATAATGGCGTTCGTGATCATCTCCTTCAAAGCGTTCTGCGTGATTGTCTGGTCCGCCGCCCCTTTGCAGCGTGCAAACGCGCGTTTCACGTAGTTGTGCAGTGCGTCGGGCCACTTGGAGTTACCTGCTATTGGTGACGCAGCCGGAGCCGCGGGCGTCGGCGCTGCAAATGACGCTGGAGGTCCAGCAAAGCTTCTAGGTGGAGGTACACGCGCCGGAGGATTCATGTTAAATCTAACCGGGGGCGCTGTTTGGGCGCCGCTTCCGTTCCCCCATTGCCACTGAGACGAGGACGGAGGGGGTGGAGCTGGACGGGGTGGCGGACGCATCAAATGAGGCGGTCCGCGAGGAGCTCCGTTGAACGCAAACTGAGGCGGCGGCGGTTGGTTATAGTTGTTGTTTATATGCGGGGGACGCGGGGGTGGACCGCGTGGAGCTCCGTTGAACATCCCCGGCCGAAATGGAGGAGCTCTTGGCTGGAAGAACTGGTGCTGATTCTGATGCTGATTCGCGGAGCCGTTAGAGGGCGACGCGTAGAACGAAGAGTAGCCAGCAAATCGCGCGGCGGCGGCAGCTGCAGCCTGCTTAGCAGCCAGGCCTCCACTCTGTGTGGCCACATGCGGAGGGTTCGACGTCATTACCCTTAGCTTCCTGCAACTACTTTTGGAGTGTTTCTGCTAACGTTTAGTAATTTCTGGACAGGAGGAAACACTCGTTTGAGTGACGCAAATTGTGTTCATAAGAATGACATGCCGTAATTTATAGTTAGATTAGTTTCAACCAATCGTCGCCCGCTAGAGCTACCACCTCACATTTCTAATCAAGCGTAAGGTTAACCATGGTCATGTCCACGATTGTCCGTCGAGTTGCCCGCACCGCCGTGCGCGGCAGCCAGCGTGTCTTTGCTGCGCGCGCCATGCAGTCCTTCACGCCTTCGAGTCGTATGTTTTCTACCAAGGAGGACGACGACTCCCACTCGGACTTCCAGCCGAAGTATCACGCCGCCAAGTCCACGGAGAAGGACGAGATTCTCAAGATGATCGAGAGCCACGTTAAAACGTATCCGGTTATGCTCTACATGAAGGGTACGCCTTCGGCCCCACAGTGTGGCTTCAGTATGCAGGTAGTTCGTATCTTGCACGCGCAGGGTGTGAGCTTTGACAGCGTGAACGTGCTGGACCACCCGGAAATCCGCGACGGCGTCAAGGAGTATTCGTACGTATCTGGGTTACTTGGTTTACGTCATGGTTACACCTGTGATTAATTAGTGGTTCTTTATAATTGTCAATGAAGGGAATGGCCGACGATCCCGCAGCTGTACGTTAAGGGAGAGTTTGTGGGCGGGTGCGATATCATCACGGACATGAGCAAGTCGGGAGAGCTGAACGAATTGCTGGCGGAGTTCAAGCAGAAGTAGAAACACAGAAAATCAGCTATTTGATGCTACAGATGAGCAAAATGTGAGCTTTACTTTTCCAGTGAACATTCATTTTCTTAGTAACTTGTTCAAGTTTGCAGACAATGGAAGAGCAATAACAACCGTACCCCTTCTACTATACTATAATATTCATATTTGTTCCTTTCTGGTATTGTCCTTCTATAACGAGACACTTCCAATTGGACACAAATCACAGTCACTAATTTTCTATATACTTCGAAGTATGAGCGAGGAAGTGGACTCGTTGGACGCCTACATGGCATCTTTGGAGCTGCCGTCGGGCGACAACTTTACATCGATGGCCCAAGCACGAGCGGAGCAGAATATCACTCATTCTGAACGAGATACTCGTTTCGTGGTCGTCAAGAACCGACGTTATCGGAGACTGCAACAGTTGCTGGAGGATACGACACCGGAAGAGCAATACTTCTCGGACGCTTTGATGCAGCAACGCAGTCCGGCACTCTTCCACTTCTATTTGGGACAATATTTGGGTCTTGGAAGAGCTGCATCACCAGCAGTGGACAACCAACAGACTTTGTCTTCTTTCTTAATGGAAACTTGTCAACGCAGTGAGATGGAAGCTCGACGGGTAGCGGAGCAGGAAACATGGGGGAAATTCACAGCTGCGGATGAGAAGCAGGAACAGAGTCGGATGAAGCGATTGTATGAGGAAGATAACGCAGAAGAGGAAGACGAAGAAGAAGAAGAAGAAGAAGAAGGTCCGACGGTCTTCAGTGTGGACGAACGACGTCAACAACTCATTGAGATTATGAGCTCCAGGTTTCTTAATGGCGAGGATGACGAGTATGTGAATTATGCTGAGATTGATGCTAATGAAACTTTGGACGACTTCAACACAATACAACGCGATGCGGAAGACCGCTATTTCGCGGATGAATCTCGTGTCAGTAACTGAAGAAACGTCGTGTTTATTCTCAATCCTGGTTCCTACATTGACAAGCTATTCTTGCGATAACTGAAAATGGGCCATGTTTATTTCTGTTCCCAACCACAAATAGTAAATTTGAAGTACTTTTGGAGCCACTGCGCTGTGATATTGCTTCCCTAGTCTGCTGTACTTCCACTGTGTTTGATGGAAAAGACTGTGTGCTTGATATTGTCGCCATTTTACCTACAAGTTATGAAAAGCGTCGTCTTGGTGGTTATTAATTAGAAGAAATATCCGATAGAAGACAGAATGCATCGTGGTGAGAAATCGAGCAGCAGAATCTGCCGAGCGCGAGAAGTGGAAAAGGCTCAGGAACTTCACAAAAAGAAAATTGATGGCGTTAAATCGTATTTGTGCGGAATGATACCCAAACCCGCTACATCACGACCTTCCTCCTCTTTTCGTCTAAGACCCGAACGATCCATGATGGCAAGTTTTTCATCCAACACTTGTACAGCGGGCGAGTGGCCGATGTCTACTGATACATTATTGGTCAACTCTGAGGGTTTAGACGAACAATTAATCGTCACGGAGAACAAAGAAATTTTGATTTTACGCGGCGGGGCTGCCCAATGCAATAATTCGACTCAACAGAACCAGTCGATAGACGAGTTTCAACGATCGCTGGCGAAAATGGAAGAGTTCCGAGAGGTAGCTCCCGTTCTTGGCTTGGGTATAATCAAACAACCTTCTGGAATTATGGCTCCACCTCCTGGTGGGTCAAGAAAAAAGTCCCTCAATGGATCATTTCGTGGTAGACGACTGAAAGAAATCAAATCTGACAATGCAGAAGTCCTCGATCGTATCCGAAAGAGCGTCTCGCATTACAACAACGCTGAACTACGTCGTGAATGGCACCAGAATGTATCCTACCTTTCCTCCATTTGTGAATTTCCACTTTCAATGGATTTATTCACTTCACCAATGGTAAGACACAAACATCACAATACCAGCAGAAGTTGTTTTGGTCCTTCTCCAAGACGCCCAAGCTTTCTCAGATCATCAACTAGGACAGAACCTCTTCCCAGTATCCCAGTTGTGGCGCATCCTATTAAGTCAATCCCCACTTCACCAAAGAAATTGCAGCTCAATATGTCTCCAGCCTTCCGTTCGCTACGAAAAGCGATGCCACAGCAGCCATCTCTACCTCCAATTTCCTCACAACATAGTATTTTCGCTACGAAAAGCGATGCCACAGCAGCCATCTCTACCTCCAATTTCCTCACAACATAGTATGTTGAATGCTAATGAAGGAAGCGACTTTAGTTCAAATGAGAACAGCAAATTTTCATCATCACCACGAGTTCGAAGCGCATACCTGAACATCCCGAAGACTGAAAACCTTAAGGAACAAACGACAGTCACGAGTTCGAAGCGCATACCTGAACATCCCGAAGACTGAAAACCTTAAGGAACAAACGACAGGGCTTGGCATCCGGCATCGGAGCTCTACAGCCATCGCTGTAACAAAGTGTATGAAGGATTTTCACGTGAAACAAGCAGCAAATGAGGCTTCAGGCGATGCGAAGTACCAGTTATTGAAGACTGGACGCTTTGTAGGCGGCACTTACCTCGTATTAACAGTATTTTGTGGAGATGGCGTGACGAACCCGTATGGATTTGACGTCTTTGCGTATCATCGGGAACTCAATTGTGAGTATAATCTGAGTATCACGAAAGAAATGACCCATGAACTTTTGGACAAAAGCAGCTCGTCTTCTTTTGCAGCTAAGACGGCAGCCGCAGCAGGGACCAATTTGTCCATGCAGGAGATTGCATGCAAGATTTGCGACCACATTCAATTTGCCTCGCTTGGCTCTGATGAAGGCGAAATGATATTCCTCGTTCAAAGCGTTGAACACAAAAGTGACCAAACGTTGCGATTTGATACATCATCCAACCTTGTAGCTTTTTGTTTGCACCAAACTGTGGAGCTTGAGAGTGGCCAGATACAAGATAGTCACGGATCAATCTCTCAAGGCATCAATAAGCGAAGATACCACGTATTTGCGTCTACAAGTACCTCAGCAAGTGACTCCAATACTGGGATTTTGGTCACTACCGGACTCAGAATGTGCTTTCAAATGATGGAAAACTCGCAAGGTACATCGTCAGTATTAAGATCACCAACTAACTCTACTTCAACGCTTCAAGTGGAAGTAAGTGTGGATGAACTGTACAACATCCTTTTTGATTCGTGGCATGATCAAAACCGAATCCTCAGCTTGGATAGACTGGTAATTGCTGCGATTCGGCACCTTCACATAATTACAGTACCAAATGATGACGACGTAAACTTACGACGAAAGGAGCTTATTGTAAGAAGAAACGTGAATACGATGTTTCAACCATGCTCCAGTCGATTAACGGGAACAAATAGTATGCAGAAGAAACGATTAAAGGAGAAATTTCCACATTCGACGTCGCAAGTATTCACTCAACCGATATCATCGACAATTCTAGTCCAATCCGGTCTAATATGGAGAAAAGCGTATCTTCTTGCCGAAGTTGCGCTTGATACAACAGAAAACACGAATTGCCCATGGTATCAGCAGCGAGCCAAGCGACAAGTGATTCAAGACATCGACTGTGACTTAATTGTTAGCATTTTCAACTCGAATTCGGGTCGATGCTCGTACCGGAAACTCTCACTGGACAATGTCGCTGTTTACTTACGAAGGCTCGAGGTTTTACTGGGTAAAACGAACACCTCTGAAGAAGGTATGAACAAACTACAGACTTTTGCAAAAGAGTTGCTGACGTGTCTTCAGTTAGATGTGGATCTATTTGGCCAAGAAGTGATTGTTTTTCCAGCATTGGAGCAAGCCTGCCATTTGAATGTCACTGATGTGAATGACAGCGAGCAAGGAATAAAACAAACTGTGGAGACTGAAGCACCTGAAGATCATGAACAAGAAGTTCTACCGTGTTGGGAGAAGGGAAATGTCAGCGAGGGCGATGAGGGTGCTGATCATGAGGAGAAGGTGGATAAAACCACAGTCTTGGGATCTGATACTCTACCTTTCGATATGGATGATGAGGAAGATCGAGAGGAGGTAGAATTGTGCTACAGCTCAACTGCGAATCAAGAGGGAGGAGATGATTCGGATAACATGACTGAGAACTTGGATACTGCTAAACAGCAGGATGATCAAGCAGAAACACCCGAAGAGGATGATGACATGCCTACTTTAGATGTACCAGGCAATGAGGAAATTGGATCGGTCTCCAGTACACATCGTGTGTGGAAGCATGGTCGAAAAATCGACGGTCAGTTCTGCCTTCTTCACCTTCAAGGCTCTGTTGACGATCCTGAAAACGTTTTATTCGCAATAAGCATCGCAGCATTAGGCCACCTAGAAAAATGTAAGGTACCACAAACTAACAATAATTGTTAGTTTGTAAACTAACAATTTTAGTTAGTTTAATTAATTATTGATGAATAGTACGTTTCTATTTGTTTTAAACACTTAGGGATGGCTTTACGTTACGCAATCGAATTATTGTCCTTCCATTGGTCGAGACGTTATAGTGGGTAGGGTAGAATTCGATTAGAAACGTATCCCTCTCTAGCTTTGTGTAACCATTTCTAAAATGTTTCTAGGTAGGTAACCAGTTCATTATTGAAAATGGCATCTCGATCAGGTTCATCATCGCAGCCCAAGGCTCGGCAGCCTCAACCGACGGCCCCCGCTCGCCGTGCCTGCAACAACCAAGACGCGTCCGGTCCAGACCCTAAAAAGCGGCGCACTGACGCCGCCGCCGCCCCCACAGAGTCCAAACCACTGAACCGCAAGCGATTTCTGCGCTTCCTCAAGTCTCACGAACTCAAATTCGCTCTTTCGCCCATGGCGCGAGACGAAGCCACAGGCGACGTGACGCTTGTCGTCTGCCGCTTTTGCCAACACTTTGGTCGTGAGCAGCGGCCGGATAAGCAGCGACGCTCCACCAAGAACATTAAGTACTTCCGCAACTCGTTTCGGACGGACCAGTACCAGCAGCACCACGAACTATCTCACGGCGAGACGTGGCGAAGGTACCAACGGCTTACAGATGAGGAGAAAATGCTCTTTTTCCCGCTGCCGGAAGCCGCTACAGATGAGATACAGATGGAGGTGCCCATTTCGGAGATAAAGAAGCCCAAATTGAAGTTGGAGTTGGCCCCTGGTGAAGTGTTGGCGGTGGAGCCTACGCGAGAGGAGAGACAGAGATGCTTTGATGTGGCACCAGCAATTGTGGAGCTGGTAGCTGTGCTGGCTATTGGAGCCACAGAGCCAACTGTAGACAACGCCATTGAGAAACAGAGTCACCACTTGATGGATCATGCTCATGAACCGACGTCGACGGCGGTGGCCTGTTGGTCTCCACCTGTAAACACGTTTCAGTCGTGCTCGTTGGTAGGAACTGTGGTAGATCCGCTGTATCGGGTGGTGACGTACTCACGCTCGCAGATTGACTGTTTGGTGGAACTAGCGGCTGCGGGGCTCTCGTTTAAGCAGATTGCGAGCACTTTGAGGACGTTTCGCTTGCATTCACCGGTGCTACTGTGTGACCTCGTACGATGTCAAGGAATAAATGAGGATACTGTCCAGGTAAATGCTGAACGACGCATACAAATTGCGAGCCCCGAGTACAACGAAGAACAGACAGCCGAGTATGTTCGCTTGATCATCGCCGTGAGTCTAAGCGTGGTATCCCGTATGCTGCGAGGGTGTTGGGCCTTCTCGCTTGTATTGAAAGCATCTATGGAACACGCACCTGTGCGGTCATACTTAGAGTTTCGAGTAAAAGTGTATGGAAGTGGCTCCATACACAACTTGCACTTATTCTCGATCCCAGCGTTCGAGAACAAGTGTCCAAATATGATGTTTAGCACGCTGGAGCGGGTGCTGAGTGTCGTTCTGCCTAATTGGAGGCAGCGGCTTATCGGAGTGGCTACTGACGGTGATGCTCAAATGCCAACTCGAGTGCTGGACATAGTTGCTCGTTTACAACAGGAGGCAGGAGGACCTGTAATGTATCGCTCATCGAGTGGATGTCATCAACTGGACTGTATTGTGTCCAACTTCTACTCTTCGTTGCAGGGCGGCTGCTTTCTCTTGGTTTTGAAAGAGTTTTCTGCATACATTCGTCGCCTGCCAGAGCTTCTCACGAATATGGACGCTCCTCCTGAATTCTGCACAAGTTCTAGCAGCTCTAAGGAGAAATGGATCGCGTTAGGAAAGGAAACGAATTGGATTGCGGCTCACCGCGAATTACTTTTCGAATATTTGAAGGTCGAGAAGCCTCCGAGCGCGCCGGATGTCTCGTGGTGGCTGTTTTTCGCGGTGGTTGATTGGATCGCCACCCGTGTAAATGAGACTTTCGAGCAGCTCTTTCGCAATCACTCGACCGTCGCTGATCAAATCGAAGCGATTGCGAACTTGTCCAGAGAAGTTGCTGCTGCTTTCCATGCGCTGGGACCACTGGACGATCCCCTTTCGGATGACGTAGCAGGTGTCAGAATGTACAAGTCACGCAAGGGGCGATTCGCACTGAGTAAGCCAAATATCGTTGCATTCCTGAAAGAGACGAACCCTCTATCAATTGACATTATTAACAGCATTGAAGATCCCTTCGTCGACCTGGTCGCGGAGAACGTGGCCATCTGCGGAGTCAACATGATTGAGTCGCTACTGGAGCTAAGTAGCGCCCTCAAAGAGGATCAAACAGACAGTAGACCTACTGGCCCCAAGATGAGTGAGTTTCTGCCGCCGACACTTCCCCACGAGCTGGCGCAGCTCAGTGGTCGTGAGTTTTCGGCGCTGCTTCGAACGTACGGCCCGATGGTACGCAACTTTCTGTCAGAGGAAGATATCGGTCTCATGGACCAAGAACTTCAAAGTCTGCGTCGTGGTGCTGTGCGTGAGTCTGTACTGAGTGCAGCTTTGGCCAACTGTAATGCCGACACGCCGTTCGATGCAGCATGGGCACTGACTGAAGGGCGTTTTAAGTTGCTCGAGGGCTTTGCTGGCGGATTCGCAAGTGTGTTTTGTATTGCTCCTATCACCACATCTGGTAGCACCCGAGATCTGGCGATTTGTCGTAGCGAAATGGAAACGGCCCGTGTGTTGCTCGCAGATTTTACATTGGAAGGATCACTGCACGCCCAGCAATTCCCAGCGTTAATGGCGCTAACGGAGAAACTTGACGCCGAAGTTACCCGAACAAACGATGCCACGACTGTCCTTATCATGTAAAGGGGATCGACGATTGCAGTGTAGGTATTATGGATATATTAAGTCAAGAGATGATTTCTAGGATATCATGATTATTTTGGCTTCAACTTGAACCCAAAACCGCATATATTTATGTACACCACACTATTTACATTTGTCGAAAATAATTCCAGCAGCACATTTCTGTATCTGCTGGCTACTCGTGACGATGTCTCGCTTCCTCGCTGAACCCATCACAACCAAGAAGTCCGAGAGCTTCTCGGCGCCAGGAATGTCTATCGGCAAGTCAAGCATGCAAGGCTGGCGCGACACCATGGAGGTACATAACTATACAAAGATGCAGTGTGAAGAGTTGCCTGAATTTTTATTGCTAACGAAAAGTTGGTTATTATTTTGGTATTTTTTTATTATTTATCTTTTTTACAGGATGTGGATATTGTACAGATTCCGATCCATCCGAACGTGCCGGATACGACGTGTGTCGCTGTATTTGACGGCCATGGAGGATCCTCCGTCTCCACATTCATGTACGAAACACCTCAATTACAATACAGTTTGTGTACTTTACTGACTATTTTATTTTATTTTTAATTATTATTGCTACTTTTACTATAGTGCTGAGAAAGTTATAGGGGCTATTACGTCAACTGAAGCTTTTAGAAAGGACTGCAAGTCCCCAGAGTCGCTGGCGATGGCTTTATGTGAAGGTTTCATGGTGGCGGACGAGATGCTCAAGGAAGACCCAGAGTTTGGTCATTCGAGTGACGAAGTGGGCTCTACGGGTCTTTTTGCTATCGTGACACCCAAGGACATTGTGTGCGCCAATGTGGGTGACTCCCGATGCATCATGAGCAACACAAAGATCCCAGAAGTGTTACAGCTATCAGTTGACCATAAACCAGACTTGGAGTTTGAGAAGCAGCGCATCGTAGCTGCAGGCGGCACTGTGTTCCGTGGTCGCGTGTGTGGAGGTGTTGCTGTGTCGCGGAGCTTTGGCGACTTGTGGTTCAAGCGCAACGCGGAGCTGACGCCACACCAGCAATTGGTGACGTCGGAGCCTTGTGTGCGCGTGCAGCGCCGCGATCCGGCGGACGAGTTCCTTGTTCTCTGCTGCGACGGCATTTATGACGTCATGAGCAATGATCAGCTGCGCAAATTCATTCGCAGTAAGATTAAGAACGGAGTGAAGAACCCCAAGGACATTGCGGAGATGCTACTGGACGAGTGTTTGGCCAAGGGCAGTCGCGACAACATGAGCGCCGTCATTGTGCTTTTCGACGCTGCTTTCAAGAAATAACTGAGCTGTTCTTCTCCAGGAGGCAAAAAGCCGTACAGCTGAGTGCTGTGGACAAGGCGCCTTGTTTTTTTTATTCTATAGTTACTGCATACAGCATCAAAGTGCTTCTTGCTACTGTTTATGTGATCGATGTCTGTAGCTGGGGATTCGTGACGTATTCGTATAGTAAGCTCGAGCTTAACGCCTCCATGTGGTTCTTTGTGACAGCGTCCAGCGATATTGTATCATGTAAATCGTTTTTCCCGTCCACATGTGGTAAGAGCAGCATTGGATATCGGTACAAGAGCAGCATAAGCATCGGGCGGTACATCTCTGGTGTTGGTGCGTGGAAATCGCTTCCAAGCTCCAGCGCAAGACGAAAACAACGCACCACATCCGTGTCCACAAGCAACGCAGGACTTGATGACGTTTCATGTTGAACTAGAAACTCCAACGCGAGCAGCGAGTTCTGTTCAACACACACAACCGCCGCGTACGCGAGATAGCGTAAGGCAAAGCAGCACTGGAACTGTAACCTGGGAGGGAAATACTTTTCCCACCGACACATGCCGTACAGCAAACACTCTTGAACATCCTTAACTATAATCACGACTGGTGCATTGTCTTTTGATTCTGCTGGAAGGAGTATCCTCATAAGAACACTCTTGAACATCCTTAACTATAATCACGACTGGTGCATTGTCTTTTGATTCTGCTGGAAGAAGGAGTATCCTCATAATCTCCACCTGGTTGTGGGCTGCAGCACATGATAAAGCGTATCCAAGCAGCTCTTGAACAGCTTCAGAGGATAACGACTGTCGATTCTGCAACTCACTTATGTTTGTACGAAATGATTCCAGGTCTCCTTCAGAACATGCTTGAATCAGCTTCTGCTCTAGCTCAGGTGATATCTCTGTCATAAATCCTTCACTTTTTGCTCCAAGAGACGCTAATATCCCTTAATTGTCAGGCGTTACCTTATCTCTACGATCATTTGACTGGTAAATACTTAAGAATCCCGTGCATCGTCGTAGATTTTGACGACGCTAGCAGGTTCACACTTCATCTGCGTGATGGGACACTCTCCATGCTGTTCAATCTGTCGGTAGATGCACGGATAGCAGAACACATATCCTGAAGGTGCCATAGCCGGATTCACACGCTTCTGCTTGCATAAGGGACAAAGTGACGGATTCATGGTAGCTAGCATCAATGCCTGGCCAGAAAACTGCGGTGGAAGTGGCGGTGGTGGAATCGGTGCATCTGTACCGGTAAGTCGTAGTTTGGCTGCTACGCCCTCTTCCGAGTACATCCACTCGACAAACTTGTAACCGGCAATACCCAGTAGCAGTAGCACGTACGAGTGATCCAGCGTCGCCCAAGTCGCGCGAAGCGACAGTCGCTGAATCTTGCTGAACAGACCTGGTCCGTCTAGCTTCTCCATCAGCTTCTCTCGGTAGGTAGTCTCGTTCTGCCGGAATATGGACTCGTCATCTGCAGTGACTCGTACCAATACTGTCTTCATGATCTTAAGAAAAGGTGAAAAGTACGGTGTATCTCCAAAGAGATAGAGCCAATGGTACAAGAAGAAGGACCCTTCATAGCCAAAGTGGGCGAACGGATACGTGGTCACAAAACCCTTTTTCAGTGTCTTCAAGCAGGCAAAGTCCCGTAATTGGCGCAGAAAGTTCCCCATTCTTTCGTTTCTTTGATCACCACTATTTGTCGGTCTCCCGGACGTCCTGGAGAGCTGTTCCGCCGTCTTCTTATGGTATGCGTCCAGCTTCGCCTTTAAATACGGGACTACCACCTGCAACATAAGTAAAATAGTACTTTTATTAATACCCCCATCTACAATAGCAATACTACTCCACTCTTACGTACCGCAAAGAGTAGTGCGAGTTTCCTGGCTCGATGTGTTAATGGAGACGTCGTGGTCTCCCCGTTCTTAGAACTCAGCAGCACGCGCTTCATACCGTAAAATTTCTCAGTGGCCAAACTGTCATAACGGGACAGAAAATAGCTCTCCACGCAGTAGCGCAACAGCGCGTAACTCTCGTCCAACCGCCGCACAGGCAGTGCCAACGCCAGATTCGGGTATGATTCGCACAGTGTGTGCGCCAAATACTCCACCGCCGGCTTAAAACCGGCAGCCATGCGCTGCTGCATCAGCAGTTCAAAAAGCGAGGGCGATGTCGATGCCGCCTGCGCGCCGTCCTCGCCCGAGGCGAAGCCCTGGGTTTGCTCCAAGAAGAGCATGACGTCAACGCAACTGATAGTCAAGTGGCTTGGCGAAGCCCTGGGTTTGCTCCAAGAAGAGCATGACGTCAACGCAACTGATAGTCAAGTGGCTCTACAGTACATTCAACTCGTAGGGTACCTTCGTGCAACATTTGTTTCGTCAGGTCAGTTTTTTTGTCTGTAGTATATTAATTTATACGTCTCGAACACCTTGGTCTTAATACATCTTCAATACTGTATATTCCAGACTATGACGGATATCAGTTATTGAAGCACATTGAAGCTGTGACTGCCTGCATCCTATCGCGATGATTGACGTGGGCCACATTCGATCCTCTAACGTCAGGTTCAACTTGCCTGCATCCTATCGCGATGATTGACGTGGGCCACATTCGATCCTCTAACGTCAGGTTCAACCGTCACTTCCAATTTTGCTTCCTAGTGCGCACTCCTCCTTCTTGCATCATGTTACACCGCGCCTCCCGCCGTCTCTTCAGCACGCGCGTGGCCGACACCGACGTGGTGATCGCCAGCTACGCGCGCACGCCCATCGCGTGCTTTAACGGCTCGTTCTCTCCGTTGCAGGCGCCCGATCTTGGCGCCATCGCCAACGTCGAGGCCATTAAGCGCGCCGGCATCGACCCCGCGCACATCCAGGAGGCCTTCCTGGGCAACGTGGTGAGCGCTGGCATTGGCCAGGCGCCTGCGCGTCAGTCTGTTCTCAAGGCGGGTTTGTCCAACGCTATCCCATGCACAACCGTGAACAAGGTGTGCGCGTCTGGCATGAAGGCGCTGGCGCTCGCGTCGCAGAGTCTGATGAGCGGTAGTCAGCAGATCATGCTGGCCGGTGGCTTCGAGAGCATGACTAACGTCCCACACTACTTGCCCAAGGCCCGCGCAGGTTACCGGCTGGGCAACGGCACGCTCGTGGACGGCGTGATCCACGACGGCCTCTGGGACCCATACAACAACCAGCACATGGGAATGTGCGGAGAGAAGTGTGCGAATGATTTTGGCTTCTCTAGACAAGACCAGGATGCTTTTGCAATTGAGAGCTACCGCCGCGCGGTGGACGCTAGCGAACGCGGCTTCTTTAAGACGGAGATCACGCCCGTGACAGTCAAGGGACGACACGGTCAGAGCACAGTCTTTGATACCGACGAGCAGATGTTCAAGATGAAAGCGGACAAGATCCCAAGTCTGCGTTCAGCCTTCAAAAAGGACGGTACGATCACGGCTGCTAACGCGTCCCCACTGAATGACGGAGCGGCTGCAATGGTGCTGATGACGGGAGCCAAAGCTCGGGAGCTCGGTGTGACGCCTCTGGCACGTATCCGTGGCTTTGCTGATGCTGCTCAGGACCCCGTCGACTTCACCACTTCACCTTCTAAAGCAGTTCCCCTCGCGTTGCACCACGCTGGACTACAGTTAAGTGACGTGGACTATCACGAGATCAACGAGGCTTTTGCTGTGGTGGGTTTGGCCAATATGCGCCTCATGGACATCCCGCACGATCGCGTTAACGTCAACGGTGGCGCTGTTGCTATTGGTCACCCCATTGGCATGTCTGGTACGCGTATTGTAGGAACTCAACGGTGGCGCTGTTGCTATTGGTCACCCCATTGGCATGTCTGGTACGCGTATTGTAGGAACGTTGATCCACATCCTCAAGGAGAAAGACGCGACTATTGGCTGTGCGTCAATCTGCAATGGCGGTGGCGGTGCTGGTGCTATGGTCATTGAACGCTTGAACTAGATTGAAGGTGCAAGTATTAACGCAATTCCTGTACAGTTTTACAGTAAATGCAGTCTCTGAAGCGTACTGTACTACCGCAGTGTCGCGAAGATTTCCTGCAGATTTTTACGCAACAGGAAGCGCTGGTCTTCTGTCAGTGTGTGTATTACCGCAGTGTCGCGAAGATTTCCTGCAGATTTTTACGCAACAGGAAGCGCTGGTCTTCTGTCAATTCGTGTGCGTCACACATGGTCTCCACAAAAGACTCAATTTGCGTAAGCGAGACATCGAACTCTAGCATACTCAGTGTAAATGAACCCAACTGCCCAAACACAATGTTGTGCACACGACACACAGCTTCTTCTCGAGAAGGTAAACCTACAACATACATACACTTTGTTATTCCCTGGAACAAAACCCCACAGTACCAGAGACAGACATACCATCGTGTTTAGGAACACCACTCGGTAGCTCTTCCCATGGACAAGACTGTGGTGTTCTCTGCAACTCTTCCCCAATAGCTAACAGAAGTGCTTTCTCCCAAAACTATCAACACCAAAACGCAAAAGTCAAGAGAAGAATATCAACAGTAAAACTGTAGTAAGTACTCACTGAAGGCGTCTTCCAGATCGCATGTTTCTTCACCTGTTCTTGCAAATATGTTCGTGTAGCACCTCGTCCAATTCCTCCACCGTGAAGCAAAGGATGAGTATCGTCCACATATTGCAGTAATTCCTCACTTGTACGTTCACTGTAATCTCTGCAATCCGCACAGAGAGAAGATCGACGTCTCTTTAACTCTTCAACCTCGTCATCTTCTCTGTGAGTACATCCATTGCGTATTGAACCTTCTGAATGATGTTCACTTGTTGATTCAGAACGACTTTCTTTGGGATAATAGAACGTCTCAGCCAAGATCATGGCCGTCTTTGCGGCTTTAATGTCCTCTTCACGTACACATTCGTCCAAAAACGCATTGAAACAAGCAACGAGCGCTTCAAAACTCACTCGATCTTTCACTTTTGTCTCTAAACTTCGCTGCCGATTCAAACATTTCACAAAAGAGCTCGACCTTCGGCTGTTTTGCAAGTTTCACGCACAATTTCTTCAGCTGATGGTGGTTCGTGGTTCTCATTCGACATTTGCGTAGAAGACGCCGTGAATCCGCTTTCCTCTCTCGTTTCATCAACTTCACCGTGTTCTGCGTCTTGTGCGAAATATTTGTGCAGCATCGCACTCAATGGAGTCTGTGTGAGAACAGTATGTGGACTGTCAAGAGACTCTATCGAAGGCATTGCAGTTGCATTACGCTTTGGAGACGATATCGTTGCAGTTGAGGCCGAAGACGTCGGAGATGCAAATGATCCATCGTCAATACTACTTCGTCGTTCCAGTAAACCCATGGAATATCGTCTAGAACCCGTCACATCCATTTGCATCTTCCCCCACTGCCAATCCAATAGCGCTAAAGCTTTCCCCTGGAAGTGCAAATTGTCCGGATCACGTTGATTGTGAATCAACAGTTGCATATCTTCTGCACGACTTAAATTTTGCACGTGGGTCTCGAGTTTCGTCAGCATTTGTTGCGAAGTCATGAGTCGCTCCTTCTCCACGTGCAAAAAACGTTGCAGACTTGTATTCAGCTGATCCAGTCGCTCCTCCTCCGCCTTCTGATACGCCACACTCACAGCCATCGTCATCTCATCCCTTGATATAATACAATTATATAGCGTCGTCTTGGCTCGGACCTTTGTCATCACTGCGTGAGCCTGGAGCTCGTCACATTTTGCCACTTTTGCAGCAAGTCGCTGCAACTCAAACTCTGGTACACCAATACCATGTAGCGCAATTCTCTGTCGGTCTCGAGCTTCTCGTCGTTCTGCCGTCATCTTATGCAGTTTTGCAGCAGCTTCGCGATGAGTTGCAGCAGCTTCTTCGTACTCGTTGTTTGCGTTCAATATCTCACCCTGCAACGTCTGGATATACGTTGCGGACGCGTTTTGCAGCGACTCGAGCGGTTGCGCAACTTGCTCGTCCAGAACCTGCGACAACAGTAGCTGTTGTCTGCACGCAGCGTCCACGAAGTTGCGCAACTCCAGCAGCGCGCGTCGAACGCCGGTGCCAGGCTCCTCCAATACTCCGATTTCGTCCAGCAAAAGCGTCCGCAATTGCGCGCAAGAGCTGCGCTCCGCCTCCGCTTTGCGCCGGAAGAACGCCACAAGTCCTTCAAGACTGCGCTTGCCCTTGTCTGCGTGTGCGTAAATGGCGCTGAACGGCACCTGGCAGAACGTACGGCGCCATTGATTCTCTTCCCACTCGGAGATCATTTTGAGAACTTGTGCTGCTCTTAAACTGTGGGGAATCCGATGCACAAATGAAATTCGGTTTTAAGAGCGTTGAAGTTCGCATTGTAAAATAGGATTTGTACCAAAAAAAGTGTTCATCTCTTCTTCGCAAACTACTTAGGTGCTATCTCTCCTACTCCACTATTTCGCTACCGACTAATTCCCCTCGTTCGCTTCCTTCTGCATCCCTCCCGTCTCCATCACCTTGAAAAACTCATGTTGTACCAGTTCATGTTGAAAAATCCAACATTAAAAGTGCAAAATCTGCGTCTATCTGTACTGCCGATGGTACTCTGCTGCAGACGACGGTATGTCGTACTCCAACGCATTTGACTCTTTTGTCAAATTCTCGGTATCACACGCACCTTCAGTGCTCATCATATGGCCGAAAGGAGTCGAATCTAGTGGATGCTCTGCAACTCCAGTCTGTTGCTGTTCGTGAGGCGGAAGATACTCTTGCTGCAAAAACCCTCCCAACGAACTGTACGGTGTTCGGTGGTCGCCATTATTGCGTAAACCAAAGGAACTACGACCAACTCCATTGCTGCCAAATCCACTTTCCATAGACAAACCCATCCCCATGACACCATTCCCGAATCCATCGCCTCCAACATTTGCACTCGTCTCGTTAGTTCCGTAGCCATTTTCTGCATTTGAATGCCAAGCGCTTGATCCATGAAGTGGTGCACCACTACTTCGTTGGTTTGAAAACATCGAGAATAGTGGAGCTGGAGCTGGTGGTAGTGGAGGCTGCTGAGTCCGTGGCAACGGTGGAGAACCCCACGACTGCTGCCATGGCGCTGCTTGCCAAGACAAATTGGAAGAATCAACGCTATTGTCCACAAGTCCATGCGGGAGATACGTTGACTCGGAAGGTGATCCGAGAGGAATTTCAGCAGATAATTGCGGTCCAGAGCTAGGCGAAAGTTTCCACTGTTCAATGACTGGGTCAGTATCAAGAGGGTGAAGAGCGACGTCCAATGGTGACAAATGGCCGTTCGTAGACGCATCCACGAGGTGGTCGGACGATCCACGAGACGAAGAACTTCCTGAAAGAGGTGGAGAAGCTGCAGCTAAGATACCGCTACGGGAACTTCCATCCCCCAGCACAAGACTGGAAAGAGCGTCCGCAACACCACTGATCGTCGAGGTCTCCAGGTTAATACCACCGTCACCATTACTGGACAAGGGTCGGGGTGATGTGACTGACTGAGAGGACAGCATAGCATGAGAGCTTGACGTCTTGGACAAACTTCGAGAACCAAAACGAACAGCAGCAGCGTAGCCGATCAAAGTACCGTTTGGCATGAGATTAGCTGACGCCGAAACTGTCCGACTCAACTTCTCCGACCCCATTGCAGCAACAAGTCCACTAGAAGAAGACAAACTACCAGAGAGAGATACTGGAGGCGTTAATGTGCTTAAGTCATCCATACTTCCCACCGAACCAGGACCAGAAGGTCCACTGAAAGAGCCTCCACGAGACGAAACGGAGCGTGGAGGAGGTACATCAGTTCGTGGGACGGCGCGTTTCACCTCCACAGACTTGCCATCAATCACGTGGGTTTTGTCTTCCAGTACCAAGTCCACACTCACCTCACTCTCGAAAATTACAAAGCCAAAGCCACGTGACTTGTTCGTCTCGCGGTTAAACATGACTTCAGCTGATACCACCTTACCATACTGCATAAAATACTTTTTAAAGTCAGCTACATATACGTAAGACATATAATTAATATCAGATCAAAACCTCTCAAACGTCATACTCGTAAAACGTACCATCCTTTAAAATACGAAAAACATATAATTAATATCAGATCAAAACCTCTCAAACGTCATACTCGTAAAACGTACCATCCTTTGTTTCATAATGGAGCCCCCCTACAAAGATTTTCTTGGTAGCCCCAATAGCACTGATGGTAGTCATATTGGCTATTGAATTGGTACCATTGCCACGACTTGAAGACGCTCCATTGCCAATGTCACGCATACTTTCTGCCCGTGGAACGGCTCGTTTAGCTTCAACCTGCAATAATACAATAAGTTAGTGCTTGTCATTCATTCTGACAGAGAAGTAAACGTACTCTACGACTGTCTAGGATGTGGTTGGGCTGTGCCAACGCTCTATCAACACACAAAGGATCTGCATACGTAATAAAGCCAAAGCCTCGTGATCGTCTTGAAATTGGGTCTTTCATCACCACAGCGTCTGTTACAGCGCCGTAAGCTCCGAAGTACGACCGGAGTTTCTCTGCAAAGTAGGAAATAAATATCGTATCAGTAACTACGTCACTCTATTCTCTTCCCTTCTTGCAAACGCACCATCCGTCGTCTCGTACGAGAGCCCCCCAATGAATATTTTCCTGTATATATATGAAGAATGTGAGTCATCTTCCCTTCACACTCTTCTAGAGTTCCTTACTCACCCTAACTTTGTTGTGTCTGCCATCCTCGAGTCGCCTACTGCGCTAAGGTTGATCGTGAGTCTAAGAAGTGAGAATAAACGCCAGTTGTGTGGCGTCTGCTGCTCGGTCTTTTGCGCTAAAGTCTTGGTAACTTACTGCGCGGGGGCTGAAGCGAGTGAGAAGCGCGAAGAATCCACTGGAATCTCGGGTTACGTCACTGGATGTGGCGGCCAGAGACGGGGATTTGCGCGGGGTCTCTGTCTCCACGATACGGCAGCTAGCAAGCGACCGGGTGTCGAGGAGGAGGCGCGTGAAGAGCTGAAGTCTCGCGCTGCAAAGCTTCTCGCGCTTTTTGGATGTCGTTCGGTCGGTGTGTTGGTTTTGTTCAGTGCAGCGAAAGTCGACATATTCGCTTATTGTGAATGTTGGAGTAGCCACGGCTTTGGATTGGTTGGTGCAATGACATTGTGCGCTGATTGGTAAATGACTAAAACAAGGTTTTTTTAAGACTATTTGGCATCTTATTACAACTGCTGACGTCGCCTTCACCTGGTCGCAAATTACGACCCGTAAGGCGACCGCCGTGGCAGCTGTATTGTTGTTCAACATGTAAGTGTTGGGAACTATTGCAGTGGTGGCATTGCGCTCTATTATAAAGTAGAATCTTAGCTGAGAAAAGAGATTTTAAGCTCCCCTATTCGCGCCACGTACGAACTTGCAGTGAATCCCTGAGTCAGACTGGGTTGCTGCATCGATAATCGACTTCGATCGTTTTAAGCTCCCCTATTCGCGCCACGTACGAACTTGCAGTGAATCCCTGAGTCAGACTGGGTTGAATCGACTTCGATCATTGTTGTCAACTTCAGCTGTGCATTCTTTCTATACAATTGCTGTGCTGTGCTAGTTGATACTACAGTACATGGCAGCAAGTTGCAGCTACATGTACAGGGATTATAGCGACCAACGTCGCCCATTGTAGACCTCAACGTCACTCCACGCGTCAAATGATGCCAGTTCGCTGAACTTTTGGGTGTTTTTGCAAAGTAAGGTGCTATTTATTTGCTCATCTGAAGTCTGATGTTGCAATACATGGAGTTTTCATCGTGCACAAGGAAGGCACCAACATCCCAAGACTACCTTACTGTACTGCACATGTATGCTGCGTTCTTAGAATATACGCAGTGCAGCTAATTGTGTCGCTGCAATTTGGTTCAGCTCACTTTTCCGCAAATTATCTTAGCATTGAAGGACTACTCTTCAGACTGGAGCAACTACTAAGTGTTTTGTACTCTTCTACATGTTTAGTATAGAAGCAATTTCTCGGGAAACGGTTGACCTCATTTCCATGCCCAGCCCACCTTCGACGGGAACTCCTCGTTTTGCAAACCAAAAAAAGATCTGCTGGCTGATTACGTGAGCACGTCACATTACACAGAAAAGAGCGCACTTCAGTTCTCCAGTTTTCCAGTCCAGTCACCAAGGACCGTTCACTCCTTAGTGTTGCGGTGGTGTGGCACCCACTTCACCTTCCACCGCGTCCGCTTAGAGACCGACTAATCTAATCGATCACATCCCTCATGGCTGCGCTGCTTCTGCGTCGCTCCACAACCGCCTCACGGCCTGCTCGCTCCTCTCTGTTGCGCGCATCTCCCGCCTTCACTACGGCAACGCAAAACAAACCGTTGACCGACACGTTGCGCGATTTGCGCGCCAGCGAGCACTTCGATCTCATCGTGATCGGCAGCGGACCCGCAGGCCAGAAATGCGCCATCGACAGCGCCAAACACGGCAAATCCGTGGCCATCATCGACAAGCGCGACATGTTGGGCGGCGTCTGCGTGCACACGGGCACAGTGCCTTCCAAGGTGCGTCAGAAACCCCTAAAAAGGTTGCGCAACAAGATTTCTAACTAGTTTTTCATTATTTCGTGTAGACTTTTCGCGAGGCAGCGCTGCACTTGACAGGATACCGTCACAAAGCCTTTTACAACGGACAGGGTGGACCCAGTAAACGCTTTGGCGTGGGAGACATTTTGCAGCGCGTGAAGAAGGTCGAGAACGCGGAGACGGACATTACGCGCCACCAATTGATGCGCAATGGCGTGCAACTGATCCATGGCACAGCGAGGTTTCTACCAGGGAATAACCACATGGTGGCGGTGCTGTCGAATGAATCGTACGAGACGGCCACGGACACCAAGCGACACACGAGCGCAGACATTTGCAAGCGGTAAAGCTTAGCTATTGTTTTTTATGTCATCTTTTGCACCTTGGTACTTACAATATCTCAATACTTTGCAGTGTGCTGACGGCGGACAAGTTTCTGGTGTGCGTGGGTACGCGTCCTGCTCGCCGTCCGGACATTCCGTTCGATGGTGAAACGATCTTTGACAGTGATCAGCTTCTATGGGGCAAGGTGAAGACGGTCCCGCGTCGCCTGATTGTCGTTGGTGCTGGTGTTGTGGGCATGGAATACGCGTCTATGATGACCATCATCCCTGGAACGGATGTCACGGTGATTGACGGACGTAAGGATATCCTCAACATGGCAGACAAAGAAGTGTCCGAGGCGCTGTGCTACTCAATGGCTCAGACTGGCACCAGATTCCTTACAGAAGAGACGATTAAGAGCGTGGAGAAGGCGAAGAATGGCGAGATCTTTGTGCACCTGGAGAGTGGCAAGACGGTTGTGGGGGACGGTTTGCTGTATACGGTTGGACGTCAAGGTAACGTGGAGGGATTGAACCTGGAGTCCGTGGGTATCGCTCCTGACAACCGCGGACGTATCAAGGTGGACAACAACTTTCAGACTGCGGTTCCTCATATGTACGTACACTACAGTTTCTAAGTGAGAGTCTAGGTGTTAATTTGTTATGGTGCAGTTATGCAGCGGGTGATATCATTGGATTCCCAGGACTGGCTTCAACTTCAATGGAGCAAGGACGTCTTGCGTCCGTGCACATGCGTACGTCGAAGCCCCTTAACGACTTGGAGATCTCTGCTGACAAGAAGATGGACGACCCGGACCGCGTGCGTACTCGTATGCGCTCTGGCGAAGTGTTCCCGTTCGGCATTTATACAGTGCCAGAGATCTCCATGGTGGGCAAGAACGAGCAGCAGTTGACGAAGGAGCAAATTCCGTACGAAGTGGGTATGGCTCGTTACGAAGAGTTGGCGAGGGGTCAAATGCTGGGAGGTGTGCCTGGCTTCTTGAAGATCATTTTCTGCCCTGACACCCTCAAGATTCTGGGCGTTCACGCCATCGGTGAAGGCGCCACGGAGATTATTCACATTGGCCAAGTGGTCATGTCGACTGGTGGCACGATGGAGTATTTCCGTAATGCGGTGTTCAACTATCCGACATTGGCGGAAGCGTACCGTGTGGCTGCAATTAACGGTCTCCAGAAGATCGATCGTCTGCGCGATTTTGCTGCTTGAAAGCGCAACATTGACGGAGGAAAGTTACAACCGACAAACCAGTAAACAACATAAAAATCTATGGGAATCCTAGACGATGGTTGTAAATGGGATAAATGGGCCCACCTTCGTATAAATATGACATGAAGGGAGTTTGACTGAAAGGACGCATAGTATTATGGGCAACTTGTGGTCGTCGGGCGAGATTTGCGATCTGAATGAAGAGCAGATGGAGGAAATCCACATGAACACCTCACGTATACTCAGCCAAGTGCAAAAAGTGTGGATTTAAGCTGGTTTTTAGCTAACTTCTGCTGTTTTTTCAGTTCCTCCAAAAGAAATCCATCGCATCCGTCGGAAGTATAAGACACTTGTGAAGGATGAGGAGATGAGTAAAGACGAGTTCTACGCACTGCCGAGTATTGCAGTGAACCCACTGCGTCACCAATTGTTCAAGTCGTTAGAGCTGTCATCAGCGCAAACGATCTCATTTACGGTGAGGATTATTTATAATAAGATTATTTTTATCGTGCGTCACCAATTGTTCAAGTCGTTAGAGCTGTCATCAGCGCAAACGATCTCATTTACGGTGAGTTCTGTAAAGGATTAATTAAGATTATTATTATCAAAGAGTGTAAATTGGTTATTTAATGCAGGAATTTGCTCGGTTTGTACAAACCTTCAGCTACAGCAGCTCCCGGGACGTTAAGCTCAAAGGTTGGCGTAATAGAACACAATCTTGTGGGTAACTGGTACCGTTACTGATAGCTGCTGTTTGTCCATGAAGAAGCGTTCAAGATCCACGACTTTGACGGCGATGGTAAAATCTCGCGCGACGATTTACGAGCGTATTGCACACTTGTTTTTCCTCAGGTATCCGAGAGCGAGGGTGACGCTGCTACAGCACAGCAAGAGGTGACAAAATTGCATCCACATCAGATGCAACTGATTAGCTAACGTATTTTTTGCTGCATCTAATTGTAATCAACAGACTATGGAGACGTTGATCGAACATGTCATGGATGAAGCCTCGTCCGCTCCGTCACGAGACTTTCTCGTTTATGATGATTTTGTCAAGGAGAGTTCTTTTGCACTTTTAATTGTTTTACATAGTAGAAGGCCATTGACACAGATTCACTTCAACTTGCAGGTTGTTCAGTCGACTGACTTTGAAAGTCGGTTGATTGTGCCATTCTGAACGACGTCACGCTCGACTCGTCAATGAATACCGGTATTCAGCTTTTCCATCGAAACACAACTATTGGTGGCCACTTTTACTACTGCATCCCATAAAGCTTCGAAGCTTAAGCTTAACGTAAAACGCCAAGTGCTGGAACTGGCCGCCATTCCGCCGTCTCCAGTAGAAAATCCAATCAGTAAAGTCTCAAGTCCGCTTCTTTTACAGTGAATATTGTTAAATACACTATACCTCCTATTATCGATTTAAAAAGGATATTAGATGTATCAGGAACAAACTGACCAAAAAAACCATTTCTAACATTTTCTAAATGGCTGTTATCATCTTCTGCTTCGACTTTATTAATATATTTAAAGTGACTACTGTATCACGAGAATAGGGGAGCCGCCACATTCATTCGAACTGACTTTTCATTGTTATTTGTGGGATTGTGCTTGCTTTCTATCGGTTGCGATATCACTGAGACTGAGCGAAAGTAGCCCAACAGTCCACGCCCTTCATAGATGACCAAGGAAGCTCCTGTGCACGGTCAAGACAACGTCATGCCCACGGACAACTCGGCGCTTCTGGCCGGTAATAGCAACTACGACAAGCTCGTGACGCCCAACAGCGGAGACACACCCGTCGCTTCTTCCCAGCGTCGTCCCAGTCATGACCAGGATGAGAATTCACCCCCACAAGACGAGGGATATGACGATCTCATGCACGGTATCAATTCTTTCTGGGCCATTGTCTTCCCTGTATGCGTTACGATGATCGTGGCTAGTCTTGTGGTCGTCAACTACCGCAGCGCCAGCCTCGAAGCTTCCATGTCCACGTACTTAGTGTATGGAGGAGAATCTAGTTCTGGCGCCACTAGCAGCAGCAGCGGAGGTTCAGGTATTGGAGAGTCACTTGTGAATGCACTCGTCATCATTGGAGCCATCGCTGTGCTTACATTCGGCATGGCGCTATTGTACAAGTACAATTGTATGAAATTTCTAAGTGGCTACATTATGTTTGCATCTACGGCGATTCTCCGCTATTGTACAAGTACAATTGTATGAAATTTCTAAGTGGCTACATTATGTTTGCATCTACGGCTATTTTGAGCTTCGTGGGTGGACAACTTGTAGACGAAATCGTGAACGACCAGTTCGGCTGGGCTGTGGACTGGCCTTCGTTCCTCTTCGTCATGATTAACTTTGGCTTTGTTGGGGTTATCTCCATCTTCTACCAGAAAGGAACGCCAAAGTTTGTACAGAATGGTTACTTGGTCATGGTGAGCGTCATTTTGGCTTGGGAGTTCTCCATGTGGCCAGAATGGACGACCATCACGTTCTGCGTCATGTTTGCGTGCTATGATCTGTGTGCAGTGCTGACTCCATGTGGACCGCTCAAGTACCTCATTGGCCTCATCCAGGAGAAACAAGCGCCACTACCTGGATTACTATACGAAGCGGACGTTCGTGATGGAGTTTCACACGACCATCACCGTCAGCAACGTCAACAGCAGCAAGAAACACGTCGTCCGAAGAACACGCAGGCAGATGAGGTTACAGCTACACAGCGTCCGTCTTCGTCTGCTACGTCTCAGTCGTCAAGTACCAGCAACCCGAACGCGGCTGTGACGAACAATACTCAACCTCAAGCTCCGATTGAGGAAGGTGTTCCAGTTGCTCAGCCGTCAACAGACCGTACTGATTCATCTCCGATCCCATTGATGTCGTCTTCTGGACGTCCTCGTAACGTGGCTGAGTCCAACTTCACTACATACGAGTGTGAAACACTGGAAGCACTTATCAGTCTCTTGACGGTCTTTTACGAGACTTTTAGTCCCGAAGATACGTGGAAAGCTCCTCAGGTGGCGGAAAAGTTCTTCCCTACCCAAGACCGACTGTGGCTTCTCATTTTCCACAAGTACTACGTCTGTTCATGCTCCATGGACATGCCTTGTCCAGTACAGGCAAGACGTGACCGTCGCCAACGTCAACAAGAAGAGGAAGACGACGAAGACAAGACGATTAAGTTGGGTCTGGGTGATTTCATCTTCTACAGTGTATTGGTGGGTCGTGCTGCTATGACGGACTTTTCAACGTTTGCTGTCACTTTTGTCTGCATTGTTATGGTAAGTTACCTGCTCTGCTTATTGTTATTTTTTTGATATATTTTAATATTTTGTGTTAAATAGGGTCTTGGAGGCACACTTTTCTTGCTGGCAGTTTTGCACAAGGCTTTGCCAGCGCTGCCAATCTCGATCTTCTTGGCCACGATCTTCTACTTCTTAACTGAGTACATCTTTATCGACTTTTGCAGCTTCATGATGACGTTCCCAGCCGCAGTATAATCGATAAATATATTGCAAATATAGCAACAATTAAAAAAAATAGTTGTCTTGACAGCAAATAAAAGTTCCACCAATCAACTACTACGATTTTTTAAGTAGCAGCCTAACGACTTTGGGAGTAGTTAGCCATATAACCGCAACAACTTCAAATTCAAATTCAGTAGCAGAACTAATATCTTGTCGACAAACCTCTGATAGCGCATCAAATTGCTGAGCATGCAACGAAGCTTCGTGGTCAAACTCACAGGAAGACGCAGTCTGTTGTCCAGATCTCCCTCTCTTGAAAAAACAACAAACAATCCGACCATCGACTTGTTATTTAGAGACGCAGGGGTCATGCGATCAACCACATTGGTGACGTATATTCCCTGATCATAATGGAAATCGTGTACACTTGATGTGAGGATTGAAAATTAGAAATACGGTTGTTCTTGACCTTCTGGGTGCAACAAACAATCCGACCATCGACTTGTTATTTAGAGACGCAGGGGTCATGCGATCAACCACATTTGTGACGTATATTCCCTGATCATAAAGGAAATCGTGTACACTTGATGTGAGGATAGAAAATTTGCTTTGGCGTGAGAAATACGGTTGTTCTTGGCCTTCTGGGTGCTGCTCTCCTTGGATAGCAAAAGGGCCTCGTTGTTATATCTGCGATAGTTTCAGCCTGTTGAGCACGTGAAAGTCGCCTTAACTGAAGCTTCTCAAACACCTCATTTGCTCGGGTAGCGACCCAATGAACTACGAAAAATACCACCCATCAGACGTCATCGACCAGTGTAATCGTTGCAGTGCAAGACGATGAACACATTGAAGCCGACACCGAGTTCAGATCCAAATATTTCCTCAGTCGAACACGTTTAGCAGTGATCCACTGCGCCTCCAGTCCCATTGCTAGCCATTCTGTGTCCACTTTCAGGTCCACATTTGTGTTTAAAAAAATCATTTTTCTCGCGTGCCTTGTCCAGAAGAGCAACAAGAGTCGCGTCGTTGCAAGCTACGAATGATCCCGTCTCTGCTAATTTCCACCCTGCAAAGATTGTATGAAGCGTGTTTGCATCCTTCGCCATAGCAGCGCTTTTGTCCGCGAGTCGCTTAGCCACGCAGAGTTCGCCCAGAAGCCGCTCTCGCCGCTCAGCGTGCTGCTTGCAGATGGAAATCTCGCTACAAAATCAAAGTAGTTAGCAGCTACGAGCAGATAATAACCTGCATCTACATGTAGACATACCTGTTTGGGGAGCTAGCAATGTGCTCGCAAAAAATACAGATGGAAATCTCGCTACAAAATCAAAGTAGTTAGCAGCTACGAGCAGATAATAACCTGCATCTAGACATACCTGTTTGGGGAGCTAGCAATGTGCTCGCAAAAAATACGCTGCAACCAGCGCATGTGGCCTTCTCCAGCATTGTCCATCATTTCCGTCGTCTTCCTCGTCGCCTCATCGCTCTGTTTACCAACACAACTCACGACAGCTGCATCACTACACAGATAAGGCGACTGTATGATATCGTTGAGGAAGCGCTGCAAGCCGCGCATACGACTTTCCAAGAAAGCGTCATTCTTAATCACCGTCGCAGTTGTGGTCTTGTCCAGGTGTGACGGTACTTAGAGTCCAACGTAGCGGGCGTGGAGCACAGCACGAAGCCACTCAAAGTCACGGAAGCGACGGCGAACGCCGTCTTGACGAGGTTTCTTGGGTGATGAGGAACGTCGTGTGCTTCTGAAGGTAAGTGCCGCGTGCTTCAGGGGCGCTCACCTTCAGACTCACAGCCTCTCACACAGTCTCAGCATACCAGCGCTAGGAGAAAGATATCGTGTCAGATGTAACGTGGTAGATTGGGAGATAAGTACAACGTCCTTTGAAGTGGAAGTTCTTTTCCCGGTGAGTCTTCATTAGCTGCACTGGTCTAGTTTGTCACTTATTTTCAGTCGCTTGCGCCCTCGTCTTTCCTCTATCTGTAGGTCGTAAATCTCTTCTTGAAGCTTGATCAGTGGCTGGAACTGCTGTGCATGTAAGACACTTTCGAGCTCAAAGTCTGCGAACAGCAAGCGAGCTTCTTCCATGTCTTTTGGACAAAGTACAAGGTCTCCAACACTAGCCTCACTTAGTTTAATTGCATCTGATGGACGTACAGTTGCAAGCCCACCAGCAAACGCCTCCAGCCGCTTGAAACGACCATTCGTCAGACCCCACGCCACACCGAACGGAGAGTCTTGAATACACTTTTTCATAGCATTCTGGAACCCCTCCTCCTCCTCCAAAGATCGACACAATAGTTGATGCTCTTCACGGATCAATCCAATATCAGCATGATTCAAAACCCCTCGTAACGTTACGTTATGCACTTGCACCAGTTCGAGAAACTCGGTTGGGCTAAGTCTTGCTAGTTCTTGTGGCAGTACTGGTGGCAATATTTCCGTGACTGCAACAGTGCGACTCCCGTTACTACTGGTTGTGCAAGCACCATACTGTTGCCGTAAGTAAATACTGAGCTCAACCAATGATGCAATCAGGTTTGCAGCACCGGACGCTAAATGTTCAGTAGTGGCATGTACAGTTCCGGCACCTCCCTGCCTCACTAGGTCACGAACAAGTGCGCTTGATTCCGTGACAAATTCTAGCACGCCATTCTTGGACAAGACGACACGACCGTCATCAGATAGAAACTCGTTGGTAGTTCCGCTAGGTCCAGTGCTTTTCTCTTTTTGAATTTGAGCGCGGAGTCCTGTTATGCACTCCTCTGCCAGTGTTGCAATGATGGTACCTTGCTGTAAAATAGTCACGTGCTGCTTCTCCAGTGCCGAGAAAACTGCGTTCGAGCGAGTGGTTAACCACTGCAGAATCTCTAGTTTCAACCACCATGATACTGGCGGTTCAGGAAAGGATTCTGTTTGCTTGAAATGTCCTTGAATCAGTGTGCTGTGAAGCATAATCATGTCAACTTCTTGTCCAAATGCCGTCGGTATGCTGAAATATACGTGAATATCGCTGTCTCGAAGTTCCTTGTAGTCTGGATATCTCTTTATCTCCGACAATATCATGGGCTCATTGCGGACGAACTTACTGAGAGCTTTCAGCGTCAAGAGGAAACGACCATCATCGATTGACGCGTAGAAAGTGTTCAAGATGTGCTGGAGCTGGTTGGTACAGTGGCTGGTACGGTGCAGTACTGGCCCAAATACCGCGTCCTGGAATTGGTCAGCAAGATCGTTAACTCGCGTTGGGATTAATAAGTCACCACCCGTAGTGATGCCAATCAGCCGTTTTCTCCAATCAGGAAGCACAGCAGTCAGCACTCGCTCCAGCGTTTTAAACATCATAATGTCGCTATTTGCCATGTACTTGGGGATTGCTAGCAAATGCGCATTGCATAAGCCACTAACACGATTGTAAAACTTGATACGCACATCTAAATACGAGTACAACGAGTGCTGCGCAATCGTACTTAACTCCAGCGAAAACGCCCACGAGTCCTCCATCAGTCCAGCGACGATACTCATACTCACTGCAACTCCCAGTCTCACTAACTCCGCCGTCTGTGGCTCATTATACTCCGGTGTCAACACACGAGGCAGATTCGTCCCTCTCACCCGCTCTGCAGCCTGCTCAACCGCCACATTGACGTCTCTTTTAGCTCTTGGCAAGCTTTTCGTCGCGTGGCCCACCACATCCTTCAGCAGCGTATTTGCACGAGCTCTCAGTACCTTTAAAACCCTCGAAATCTGAGCAGACGATAATCCCTGAGCCGCCATCTCCATTAACATGTCCATCTGCTGTTTCGAGTACACGACAACTCGATACACAGGTGGCTTCATCTGCACTAATTGACAACTCTGGAATGTTTCAGGCGGTGGTGACCAGCGTGGACAACTCGTCGAGTTATCCACTTTTAGGTCATGATTTAGCATATACCGATAGTAGCGTCTGTCCTTTGTCTCTACTGTGGAATTCACTGATCCAACACCTACCGCCAATACAGCAACAATCTCCAGAATTGGTGCTTTCAGGTCGAAACAGCGTCCTCTTTCTTCAGCCTTGGGGATCAGAATCTCCTTTAGTGGAGGTTCTGTTGATAATTGTGTAGTGGCAGCTTTTGTGATATAGTTACGAGGGAAGAAAAGCTTTTTTTCCTCATGGCTACACTTTTTGTATCTTTGCCACTGCGTCGGGTGTTGAAGCTGGTGGTGCTGCGTGTACTGGTCAGGTCGAAATGAGTCGCGGAAGAGCTTGACGGAGTTCGCGGCTTTGCGCTTCTGGTCGGCGCGCTGCTCGCGGCCGAAGTGTCTGCAAAAAAGACAGACGGCCTCCGTTACGTCGCCTGACACTTCGTCGCGTGCTACAGCTACGATCGCATACCGCAGCTCATGAGCCGCCAAGTACTTGAGCGTACGGGACCGCGAACCCATTTTGCAACTTACCATCACTCCGAATAATAGTATCCATGTATTTTTGAATTTGTGTACGCCACGTAAAATGCGATATAGTCCGAATTGGTCACCAAGTCAGAATGAACCGCTTGCTACAGCACTTCGTGGACTCGAGCGGCTCGCAGGCGTCCGCGGCGTCGCGCCCGCCCATCGCTGCACCTCCGCAGTCTTCGGGGGGTTCGTACCATGCTGGAAACCGCGGCTCGTACCAGCGCGCAGCACGCGGCGGACCATTTTTCTATCAGCCTCCGCCCCAGGGACTGCAGCAAAACAACGGCAACGGCAGCGGATTGGAGGAAATCCCGCTCACGTCACAGTCCACTGGGGGTCTATACGAGACGGTGGATCTGAACGCCGACAGCAGTCAACAGCACCGACCACCACAGCATCAGAATCAACATCGGCTGGTTAACGGAAGCAACAATCAAGCACCTTTTTATCATCAGAAAGCACCAGGAAGTACAGGATCAGCAGCAGACTTGTTTGCAAGTGCGCCGCCGCCAGCGAGGGAACTCTTTGGTGGACCTCCGTCCAGTAACGGAAGCGGAGGGAATCCATATCGCCGTAAGTCTAACCCCGTGAACAATTCGTTTGCGGCATCGAATATCAGTGAGAAAGCGATGTTTGCAAAGAGTCCGACCCCGCCGAAGGACCTTTTTGCGGCGCCAGTGAATGGAGTGGAGATGTTTGCACACAATGCATCACCGAATGGTTCGTTTGCGGGTTCGTCGCAAAATGGTGATGTGTTTGATGGACAAGCTACGCAGCAGGAGCTTTTTGCAGCTCCACAATCGGAAGACAGCAATGGGTTTGACACAGAGGTGATTAGCGCTGATCCAAGTGCTCATGATCCTTTTGCGGAGCAGCCGAAGGATACAAACGTGCAATACCAGCAACATGGTTACCAGCAGCAGTATCCGAAGCAGAATTTACAGCCAAACTTTGAGTCTTCCGACCCGTTCTCCTCCACTCCCTCTCGTCTGGATGCACCGGCGGATGCGTTCGCTTCTGCTCCCTCTCAAGCGAGTGCATCAGTGGATCCATTCGCTTCTACCCTTTCTCATTCGGGTTGCAGTCCGTTTAATTCTCCTTCTCCATCGATTGGACACCAGGAACAAATGGCGAGTGCTGACAGCTTGTTTTCGTCGCCAGCACCGATAAATAACGGGAATTGGACACAGCCGACACAACCTGAACCCAGTCCAATCCAATCGCAGCATTTATTTGCCAGCGACGCGCCTACTGCTAGCAGCTTGTTTGGTGGTGATGCACCGTCACAATTTCAGGCTAATCCTCTGGCACCGTCCAAGTCGCAGATTAATGCATTGCCGACACCGCCAAAACCGCAGTTTAGTGCCCCACCGTCGCCGCTGAACCCCCAGATCCCGTCGCCAGCAAAGTCTTCAGGTATCGTACCACCTTCTCCGAACAAACCTCCTGTCGGAGCCCCGACTTCACCAATGATTTACGCCTCATCTCCTCCTTTGAGGCCTCAGGTTTCAGTTCCTGCATCTCCAGTGATGAGACCCGAAGATCAACTTACTCCTGCTTTCGGCTCTATGAAAGTATCAACACCTGGTAAATCTCCGATGAAGGCTGGCCTCGACGTACGACACATGAAATTCCCTGCTGGTAGACGTGAAGATGATGCTGTATCTAATGCCCCAAGTATGGCTCCGAGTCGGATGTCGATGCTGTCAACTTTGGACGACTCGCTCAAGCTCTCGGACATGTACAAGCAAATGACTTCGCGATTGGAAGGGGAAAAACACGACCTGCTTAAGGTCGTGACAAGCCAAGCGCAAGAGATCGCTCAAATGAAGAAGCAGATCCAGTCTTTAGAGCTGCAGCTGAAGAAATGCCGACCCAAAAACGTCTAGTTGAGGGCTACAGAAGATGAAAAAACAAAGAGGAAGGTCAGCTCCGCTTCCAGTACGAGAAGTGAGCTTTGTGTAGAGAATGGATGTGGTTTTGGACAAAATCATCCCTTGCTTGAGTGATTAACTGCTATTTACCATGATCAGGTACTGCTACTACTGGAAAAACGTCACGCAACTCGGTCGTTTCATTGAAACCGTGGATGAAACACTTGGAGGGAAATAGCCTCGCATTGTACTCCAGAGGATGATCTAGGGTGTTAAAAGGATACTATCGCAACACTTCATCTTTCCTTCCTGCCCAAGAGACCACCTAGAGCTTCACTAGAGCTTGCTTATGGCTCGTGACGTCCTTAATAACTCAGCTCGTTCCAATTCACCAAGTAAAATGCGAGCTCATAAGCCATCGTCGAGTCACGATAGCGATAGAAATCTGTTAGAGATGTTGAGTTCGACTGTGGCGTGTTTAAAACAGAAGAAGATGGATCTGGAAGCGCTCGGTTGTCTTGAACAGAGTTTGTGGCTAAAGCGGCGGATGTTTGGCGTCGACAACTCAGTGGTACACAAGTCTCTTAATGAAGTGGTTTTAAGTTACAATGCCGTAGCAATGCAATATCTCGACCAAGGACAATTTGATCAATGTTTAGCAATGTTACGAAAAGCGGAAGCAATTACTTGTCCTGGTAATTTCAAACGATGTCAAGCTCTTCAGATTCTGACGTTCAATAATATTGGTTGTTGTTATCGTAAATTGGGGAAACTCAAGTCAGCTTTAAAGTATTTAAAAGAGGCGGCACAGATCGGAGCAGGCGCTGCTCACGTCAAGAACTTGTCGATTACGCATCTCAATCTGTGTGCGATCCAGTCTCAACTTGGGCGACACGATTTAGCTCTGGAACACGCTCAAGCAGCGATTTTCCATACCCAAGAAGAGCTCGTGAGTCTTGAAGATGGCTTCACACACGAACGCGATGAAAATGGCGCTTTTACAGATGCATTAAACCCTAAGAATCGAGAAGAAAAGATCATTTCTCTTGCTGTGGCTTACCATAATTTAGCAGTTGAATTAGAGTTCAATGGACGAGGAGAAGCGAGTTTACAATGGTACAAGAAAGCGCTTCAGCTTGTGTGGAAGTATCGGGACACGAACGAAGCTCTTTGTGAGTCTTTTAAGAAGATTTTTCTTGATGCGAAGAAGAAGCAACAGACAGCAAATCTCCGGCAGAATGGGATCCCAGCGACTTCTAGTAAAGTAAACAACTCTTCTACCAGGAGACGGCCAATAACTCGACCGCAGTCAGCATATCCAAGACGTGGGAATGAAGTAGACAGAGATGTTTCGTATAGCGCTACCGTCGCTTCTCAATGCTACAAAGCGACGAAACCCTCGACTGCTAATCAACGTTATGAGTCTTCACACAGTACTGCAACTCAAGGAAAACCTCAACGTCCAATCTCAGCAACTCGGCAACGACCAGTGTCTGCAAAAGCTTCACTTACGCGTGGCAATAATTGCAATAATTCGCGCAGATGCCGTGAGTCAATTGACGACGCATTTGAACAGCATTGGAGTAAGTTGGAGAAGGAACATTCTCTTACTGAACCTCAAGCTTCTCAGGTAGAACGGAAAACTCGTCGACCTCAAAGCGCAAGTAGCGCCACTGCAAACTCTCGAAGACAAAATACGAGGCCGATAGGGACACAGCGACAGCAGAAACAAGAGGGATATCTTTGCTTTGGTGCTGATAATATTGGGAATGATGAAGACTATGGTGTTATACATGACGACGGTGAGAGTGATGATGCCTTTGACAAGTCTCCTGATACAAAGTCCTCTGAGTATAGTAATAACCATGAAATTGACTCTGGAAGTACTAAGTTGCAGAGTGAACGACTGGCAAGAAAGCAGCGGCCACGTACATCAGGAAATAATCGGCATCACAGAGTTATGGAAGATAGGGGATTTCAAGCATTATTCAACCAGAGTGTAGCGAGTGAAACGGAATCTGTAGCGTCTTCAAGTCAAGATCCACAGAGTGTTCTTGATTCATCCCGTACTGGTTACAGTGGAGATGATGACACTGATCCTGAGTTACCAGCTCAGCGTGTTTGCCACATGGAGTATCTTCGTCGCATGAGAACGCTGGCAGAAAGTATCAAAGGCGATTTAAACGGCGCTAATCCAGTTAATTCGACTCACTCCAAGAGCTCAACTTTGAGCGATAATGAATGCAGTTCCAAGGTGTCAACGCCTCGCAGTGCGACGTCCAAACTACGTGATCGTATTGAGCAAGCCAGACGCGACTCGAGCGAGAATTTAACAAGTCAATTGCAGTCTCTTGTACCAGTGGAAAGCAGTCAACACGTCGAAGATGATGGTGTGGAACTACAAGAAACAGTTCATGTATGGGAATCGGAGGCTGAAGTGTGCGACGCAGAGTCTAAACTGTTCCAAGCTGCGGCTGGTTGTCGAGTACAGGCATTTTATCGCGGGTATCGCTGTCGTGCTGAAGTCCGAATGGTGTGGAACTACAAGAAACAGTTCATGTATGGGAATCGGAGGCTGAAGTGTGCGACGCAGAGTTGAAACTGTTCCAAGCTGCGGCTGGTTGTCGAGTACAGGCATTTTATCGCGGTTATCGCTGTCGTGCTGAAGTCCGAATATTGAAAAAGGTAAGAGACGAAGGTATTGCTCGTCTTTTTGCCTTAATTATTGACTGTTTTCTTGTTATTCAGGTTCAACACGAGAATGACTCAGCAATTATTATTCAGCAGCAGGTGCGGCAATATATTGAATCAGTAAGGGAGGATCGAGTTCATGAAGAGATCAAGATGCAACTACTGTTTCAGAAAGAAGAGGTGGAAGATATGGCCGCTTGCCTCATTCAGCGACTGTGTCGTCGAGTTCTCAGTCGGACAAACGTGAGTTTAGTAAAGAGTGAGAACGAAGACGAAAAGGTGCTTCCTGCCTATCAACAACGACCGTTTTCTGATGTTGCTGCTGTTAGCAAGTCTCAATTAAATCAAGAACTATCCCATATATACTCAGCAGCTCCTGAATCTCACATCAACCTGAATAATCCGGAACCAAACGCACCATGTCGAAGCTCCGCTATTTCTTCCCTACCAGTAGAAGATTTAGATGGAACACAACTAAGCAGCTCCTGAATCTCACATCAACCTGAATAATCCGGAACCAAACGCACCATGTCGAAGCTCCACTATTTCTTCCCTACCAGTAGAAGATTTATATGGAACACAACTACCTCGAAAAGTTCAATGTGAACCAACTCCTCGCAGTGATAATTATGACGATGTAGAGTGGAAATCCGAGTCTCCTGACTCAACTTATTCAAGTCTGCGATCAAGTCGTTGCACAGTGGAAGACCAGCACAACGCAGTCATTCGTATCCAGTTATTCATGAAAAGTGTTCAAGTCCGTCGGTGTATTGCAATTGACAATGCAAAACACTTGAGTCGGATGTACATTGAGAGGAAACACTTCAGCGTCGCATTGGATCACGCGGTACGTTGAATCTTGACACGTTTTAATGTTTCTAAAACTCACTTATTTACCTCCGAAATTGTTTGATTCTTGTGTTAGTTGACACTGGAGCAAGAGTTTCTGGAAGAGCTTGGAGCGATTAAGATTCAGGCTCTTGTGCGTGGTCAGCAAAGCCGTCTACTGACTGAGTGCATTAAAGTTGGAGTTTACACTGCAGCAAACACGATTCAAAGATCATTTCGCTTCCATCGACAAAGTACCCAACGATCGGTTTACTGCAGCAAACACGATTCAAAGATCATTTCGCTTCCATCGACAAAGTACCCAACGATCGGTTGATGAGGGCGTCCGTATAATCGCGGTACGTACAATTCAGCAAGTGTATCGGGACTACGAAGCAAGGAAAACAGCTAATCATCAGGCTGCAGTCGACATCGAACGATCAAGTGTTCAGTTACGAAGCAAGGAAAACAGCTAATCATCAGGCTGCAGTCGACATCGAACGATCAAGTGTTCAGCTCATTGCTGCTAGCACTATTCAAAGCTTTTGGCGACAGTATTTTACGGAACGAGACCACAATATTGAAGAAATCGAGGCTGCTACATGCATTCAAGCGCTCGGACGTGGTCATCTCTCCCGGAAATCCTCAAAATCACTCCATAACTCGTCGTCCAGTGGCCTCTCAAAACATGTAAGTGACTAGTTTGACTATTCAACCCTCACCTGAACTTACTATTGAATTATCTGCTCATTTCAGTCGTCTGCGTTCTCCATCCCGTCGTCTTCAGCTGAAAAACTCGTCGAATATGAAGATTCTGACATCGTACACAACACAAAATCGTTGAGTATCAACTACAGTTTCCTACCAACGTGTATCCGTGAGTTGTACGTGTCATCAAGTGGCAATTCATCCCAGAGAATGAACAACGAAATCGATGCACAAGAGATCGCTGAGCTTGGACTTACATTTGAGGATTTCTTACGCGAACTGGAAACCTGCACAGACCTGTCATCAAGTGGCAATTCATCCCAGAGAATGAACAACGAAATCGATGCACAAGAGATCGCTGAACTTGGACTTACATTTGAGGATTTCTTACGCGAACTGGAAACCTGCACAGATGAGGTCGTTGCTTCTTCAGCACTGGATGCCATGCGAATTTTGGTCGAGACGTCACCCGAAACTACACAAACTCTTGCGAATGTAGTCAAAGTAGCACGAGGATTAGATCGACGATTACAGGAAGGTTTCTGGAATGAAGCGGTTAAAGCTTCAAGTATCGCTTTGCTTCACGCCTTCCGAGACGTATTAGACGCTTAATTAATAGCATGAATAAAGACAAACTCACCGCCAATTCACTTCGTTCACCATCTAACGTTTTACTCCATTTTTGAAAAATGGTCATTTGACCTTCTGGAAAGAAGCAGCACGAGTGCTGAGCACGTTTAAAGCGACTTCAGCTGCCCCATGAGGTCCTCTAGGCTAACGTCTACGTCTTGTACTGAAGCAGACTGATCATCAGCGGCAGCAGGCGGGATTGTAGACTGGTCATACGCGAACGAGAGACCTGAGGCCAACTCCGCTGTCTTTGCAACTGTAGATGGCTCCGCAACTCCCGAACCCGCGTCGTCACCGCTCAGCTCAATGCCCCACACATTGTCATCGTGTTCAACAACAACGTTCTCCTTTCCGTCGTGACCAAGCGCCTTCCAGACCATCGGCGTCCAGTTGGCGTGCTCCGAAACACGCTGTTGCTTCCGGCACTGCGAGTTCATACACTCTGGGTTCGGACGCATGACGTCTGATGGGAAAAAGTCCTTCATAGCACTGTAACCCAGATAGTACGACACTTGACCAAACTCCAGTAGATACTTGAGCACATTCTGCACCAGCAAAGCAGCCACAAGTCCCATAGTTGTGGGGAGAGAAGCGGCGCACACGCCTTCGCGTTTGAGCGTCGACTCGTCGATGCCGCTAGCGACAATGAGCGGTGGCAGACACTCAAAACATGCCGTGCGACCTGGCAACAAGAACTGGATGTGGCCTGAAACGGCGTCTTCCGACACGCCCGACTCCATCCACTCCTGGTTAAGCTCACTACAGGCTTGGTTAAGGGCTGTACGCGCCGCGTAATTGTCCACACAGCTCAGCACCAAGTCCACCTTGCTCTTTCCATCGACACCTCCATGTTGCATGCGATCCAGCAGCTGCTCAAAGTTGGTCGTTGTCGTGATGTCCATTGTGTATTCCTCGAAAATCACGTCCGGGTTAATACCTAGTTAAAAAATGACAATAACAGGTCAATTTTCACCTCTTATAGTCCAAGATTTCAACATTGTAGCCTCTTACTGTGCAGCGTCTGCTTAGCAGCGGCGGTCTTGGTCATACCGGCTTGCTCTGGTCGGAAGAAGAGGCGGTTCATGTTGGCGATCTCTACTGTGTCGTAGTCGTACATTATGAGCTTGCCGATGCCGCAGCGCGTCAGCATCTCAGCTGCCACCGATCCAATACCTCCCAGTCCTACAATTAGTACGGAAAAGTCGCGGATCTTCTCGTAATTATCGACGATCCCCATGCGCTTAAGAGCCATGAGACGGCTGTACGGATTGCTGTCCACCACCTCCGCGCTCATGATCTTCGCACGCGCGCCGCCCGCCTCCAGTTCCAGACGCTTTTGCACCGCCGCCTTCTGCTGCATCAGCTCGGCGATCTGCTTGTCCAGCGCGCGCAGCTCTTCGGTCGTCGACATGCTCCTGTTTTGTCGAAGTGCCACGCAAGGAACGAATTAAATTAGTGACATAAGGAATTAGTTATAATATTCTACTTTTTACTAAATCTTGGGGATAATAAAAGACCCCGATTTCCTTTATTCTGCTGACATGGTGACTAAAGTTTACTTGCTGTTGTTGCTGCTTGCTACGAATACCTTGCTAGAATCGCCGGTTGAAACGGAAACTATTCTTCATGTAGTTGAGCACGATGGGACGTAGGATGGTCGAGTATGTGTGTCGAAGCCGGTGGAGGATCGGGAGCACCTTCCGCTGGATGTGCGACTCCACCACGTCCAGGTACTCGACAGTGCGCTTGCGGGCCGGGATCATGCCACACGCCTCGCCAGGCTGCTGCTCCAGCAAATAAATTATCTTCTTGAGGTTGGCCAGGAAGTCACCCAGGTTATTGGACTCATGGCGGCGCAGACTGGCCGAGTGCTGGATCACCGTGTTGACACGGCACAGCTCGCGGAACACCAACGCCACCTCATCACGGTACTGGTTCTTCATCACACGCAGCTTAGCGAAATACATTTCATCCCGTCGAGCGGACGCGGCGGTTGGTGCCATGGACGAGCCCGTGGACGAGCGCATCTTCCGCTTTCCTGATCGTTTCCCAGTACTATTGGCGCTACTGGGTCTGCTACGACTACTGTGTCGATGTGAAGGGCCGGAACAGTCCTGCTGAGCCTGGTGTCGGCTGTAAGGACACGGCACCAACAATGGAGCAGCAGCCGCTACAGCAACAGGGTGCCGCTCCGCGGACGGCGACGCTCGGATTAGATTCAGCCGATGACCTTCCACTAGTCGAACGGTGACGTCCATAGCTCCATTCTCTCCGTGTGACGGCTGACGACGTAACGACTCGATACGGTGCTCAATCTTCTGCTTGTATTGTACTTGATTGGCACTTTTCTTCCATACAAACGACTCGTAGCGTGCCGCACACATCCTCAAGTGACGAGCGTCCGGGTCTCCTGTTACTCGCTGTAATTGCTCCATCCTGCAGTCCAAACATCAGTTCTTATCAGTACACAACAACCTCCTCCTGTTATCAACTCATTCACGTACATGGCAGCCACGAGTCGGTCCCTTAGTTCGCCGTGCACCAGCCGTCGCCAATGTCGCTCTCGTCGTTGTTCGTTCTGTCTTTGCGTCACTTGAGCAGCCGTCATGGGTTCATGTTGCTGGTGGTTCTGTGGGTGTTGTTCCTTCTGTACGCTGTTGCTTCGATTAATGTTTGTATGGGCCGCTAGCGCCACTTCCATGGGTGTCGCGGGCGATTCAGCGCCCGTCGTGTTGACTACACACGAGACAGCGGCTGATGTGGGTGGCGGTTGCGCCCCAGAAGCTTCCCCCTGCGTGTCCACCGGCTCTTGACGCATGCGGTCGCTCTCGTAGCCCGCCGTCGTGCGCTGCTTGGCTGTCGTCTAGCCTTCCTTCTCTTCACGTCGAGTCGAGGCGATGAGTTGTGTTGTGTTTGTACACACCAATCAAGAGTTTTCGATTTTTTGGGAAAATCTGGCACCCGAAATGTGAGATCTCTTGAGGTCCACGTGAAAAGGAGGTCTGTCTAAGTTCCCGTTTAGGTACTGTAGAGCTGTCAGGCGTATTTGGGAAAATCTGGCACCCGAAATGTGAGATCTCTTGAGGTCCACGTGAAAAGGAGGTCTGTCTGAGTTCCCGTTTAGGTACTGTAGAGCTGTCAGGCGTATTGGTCGAGTGAGAGCGGGGACGGCAGCGCTTTATCGACTACTCACGGTCCGTGAGTCACGGAGCGGAACACAAAAAACTCGATCAGACTCCTTGTGGATTTACGGTACCCAACGACAAATCATACAAAGAGCAAGAGAGTTGACCGACACGTAATCAGAAGCTGATTACGAGTATGCATCGGTCTGGCATGGTATTATGGTATTACAAGGATTTATTTTGCCACGGCTCTTGAAGCTACCGGTACATGCATGTCAAAGTTAGAGCTCGAAGACAACGTGTACCAATTATGGCGTATTAATAACTGGGCGAGTCTTGCAAGACTAACAGCAATGTTGTAATTTACAGTACATGTATTAGTATATTGTATACTGTAGTAATACATGTACTGTAATTGATTAAAGAATCGGACCTTTCGTCGGCACATGCAAATGTAGTCTGTCGGCTACAAACAATCCACTGCTTCATTACTGTTCGTCAAGTTGATTGTCAACAGCACTGACCTCATCTTCTTAGGGCGCAATCGTACACTGTACCCAATTTACCGATTCCGTTATGATAAATCTGATTCCTAAAAATTTGATGTAATTTTCTGATTCCAACTTCCTGTACCGGTATTTGAAAATGTCTGACGTGGTGGATGAGGTTCTTCTCGAAGCGCCTCCCGCACCCCACGCCACCATCGCCGTCCCACCTCCAGCACCTCATTCCCCATATATTCTTGTAAATGCCGAAGACACCTCTGAAGACGACCGCTTCCTGGACGTCGTGGTGACCAGCGTAGACGCTGCACCTCCCAGCGTCACCCAAAGCATCGCGTCGTCCCTCTCTTCCTTAGGTCTCAACACGTACACCGTCGAGTTTGTCGTGACAAAAGGCGTCACCTCCTACTGCATCGAGCGCCCTCTCAGCTCCTTGTTCGATGTGCTAAATATCATCCAAGCAGCGACCCCGACGCTCCAGATACCCAGTGAAGACGCCAATAATCAACTAATTCTGCCGGAATTTCCGCCCAAAAACAACCGCAACGACGCAGTGATCGCTCAATGGTGCGCGCAGATGACGCTCTTTCTGGATGCACATCGTTGCGGGATGCTGGAGTTGCACCCCGAGTGGCTCGCCTTTGTGACCGAGCGCAACGAGGACAAAGGTGCCCGGATGCACATGACAGCGGTTGACTTTATCCTGCAACCTTTTCCCTTCGAGAAGTTTTACGTATCCAGAGGTTCACAACATGAGGTGGTGGTGCAAGTGAAGTCGAAGAAAGAGGAGGAGGCTACGCAGTTTATTGTGTGGAAATTCGACTTGGAGGACTTGGACATCGATTTTAGTGTTTCTTTTGCTCCGGAGCCGTACGAACAGCCAGTGGAGATCGTACACGCGCGTACGAGGTATGTGGCGACAACTACGGGTCGAGCGGTGGAAGGGATGTATCGTTGCTTACGACCGGGAAAAGCGACACTGGTGTGGGATAATTCGTATTCCAGGCTACGAGGGTACGTGTAAGGAGGGCAGCAATAGACACTGGGGATGTTCTAATACAGTCATTGTTGCAGCAAGAACGTATTGTATCAGGTTCAAGTGGTTAGTAGCAGCATCATGGAGTCTGCAACAGCTGCAGCGGATGCACTGGATGAAGCTGTGCAGGCGGAGAGAGCTCGTGATGAAGAGCGAGATGCAGCGTTATCCACAGCGCTCATTGTCAGCTCTGCATCGCCACCTGATGCGAACCAGGTGTCAGGATATTCCGCGTACATCCCGGAAGCTATTGCCCAGCAAAGCTGGCTGTTGAGCGCTCCAATTAACGTAGCAGGACATTTAGCGTCGAGGCTTTTTGGCTCCCAGGAAGAAACTGCAGTAGTGTCTTCGCCATCCAGAAACACCCACAGCAGTGCAGCAGACAGTGAGGCACGAAGTCTATTGGAAGAGCTCAATGGCCTCAATATGCAGCTCATGGAGCGGATGGTACGCGTTTTTAGCTCAGGTTATATTCATATATTTGTGCAATAATTGTATTCATGTACGATTTCTTCACTGTCAGGAAAATCTGGAAGACAGTGTTGCTAAATTGACTGCAGAGCGTGATCAAGAGCGATCAAAGACGCAGATGGCAGTCGTAGAGAAGGACAACTTTGCGAACGAAGTGAAAGCGAAAGAGCAAGAATTAACTTCCGTCGCGAATGAGCTTCAGCGGATACAGCGAGAGCGTGGAGCATGGCGTGAAATTCAAGCAGAACGTGATGCGTTGTTGGAAGAAAAGCATCGATGGGCAATGGTACGTATGGCAGTAGATCGAGGTCTTATACTTGACTAATGGTACATTTTGCTGCTCAGACGGATGACTTCGATGGCGGCGATGATGAATCTTCTGTTGCGAGCGAAATGGATTCACTCACTCGTAATCGTCTTGAGCAAGAGCTTGGCCAGGCTGAAGCATCAGTGTTACGATGCCGTGCGGAGTTAGGTTACCCTTTGAATAACCACCTCACGGGAACATCAGCTCGACTGGAAAAGATCGTTCGAGAAATGGCGACGACGAAGCAGCAATACGAGGAGCAGATGCAGACGTGGGGACAAGAGCGACTTCAGCTGACGCAGCAGTTGGTGAAAGCTCGCGGTCAAAGACGTGTGTTAGTGACGGAGATTCGCAACATGCGAACTCAAAGTGAGGGTCAAATAGCAGTCGCAATGGCGGAAGCAAGTGAGGCGCGGATGGTCAACAAGAGGTTGAAGAAGCAGAATGAACTCCTGTTAACTCAGATCCGAACGCTGATCAACGAAGCTGAAGATCATGAAAAGAAGCTTCAGCAAGCGCGAGACGAGCTAAAGCAAGAGCAAGAACAGCGTCGAGTTCAATCCCAAGAAAGAGACACGAATGACAGTGAAGCTCAAGCTGCTAGAGCGTTGTCTGACGTTCCGGTGCAACCTGAGCAGCTTTTACTTAACCTGCATTTAAATCCTGACGATGTTCGCAATGACTCAAAGTCCTTTCAAGAAAGTCAAGAGGACGGGGTAGCAGAAGAAGAGGAAGACGAGAGCTCAACCGTTCCGTACACACTGAGCGAAGACGACATCGCGGTACTGAACGGCCGTCCATCAGCTTCCTCCACGGGTCCTACGTACACTTCCCATCCAGAGCGACGCGAAGAAGCGCAAACCCTCTCGTTCTCCTCATCTACACAGACAATTAGTCGCGAGAACCCGTATCGTGCTCGATTGGTAGCCTTTTTCAACGAACGCGACCCAGACAAGGTCGTCGAGGTGGACGAGATGTTGGCCAGCTATAAAGGGGTCGAGGCATCGCTCTTCGAAAGTCTCGAACTAAAATACAGCTTCATGGAGCTCAACCAACGAATTGCCCAGGCCCTGTAAACAAGTTACACACCCAAAAATGCAGTTCTCGAACCTTCATTAACTAAAGAAAAAGAAGAAAATGTTAAAACACTTGAGCACTAAAACTAGCACCTCAAATGTCCGTTCAAGAGGAAGAACAACCAACTCAGGAGAAGCGTCTTACTGCTTCTTGATCTTGGGGGCCGTGCTGCCACGGCTCGTGCAGCAGCCACACATGCAGCCAAGCAGTAGCCCCAGCAGCATGCCACCCGAAAACGTGACGAGCAGCACGTTCTTCTTGGTTTGCAGTAGCGTGAGGAAATCCTGCTTGATGTCTAGCGCCTGCTGCGTGGCAAACTCAACGAAGCCCGGCGTGCCACTGACCACTTCCCCTTCCACGTTCTTAAATCCACCGCGGGCGAAAGCTGAGAGGTCCTCGAGCGTACGCTTACCCGTGAACTTGTGCGACTTGCCGTGGCTGAAGTGCAGCACCGTGGGGAAGCCGCGGATGCCGAAGCGCTTGCCCAGATCCGCGTTCTCCGTCACATCCACCTTGGCCACATTCACTTCGCCCTTGAGGTCGTCTGCCACCTGCTCGAAAATGGGCGCCAGCTTCTTACAGTGGCCGCACCACGGTGCGTAGAACTCGACGAGCCAGTCGCCAGTTGTGGCGCCCGAGCCGGCCTGCGTCTGGTGCTCGAAGTCACTCGTGCTCAGCACGACAACGTTGGACGCGGTCGTCAGCTGCAGCAGCGCAAGCAGCGTCACGTACAGGAACTGCCACTTCGACATTACTTTTAGGATCGGAAGAAGCTTCTTTGCGTGCGGAAAGGATATTGGATTATGAGATCCTTCAACTTCAGGCCACGTGGACGTTAATAGTGTGGTAAACGTAAACTACTAAACGACATATAGTATGAAAAGAGACAATGTCAATTGTCCGCCAGCAACTTGGACAATGGGCAAGAGGAAGAAGCGCAGGCCGAAGCTCGCGCCGCGGTATTTTCGGAAGGAGGATGGACAAGAGAATATTGAGCAGAGGAAAGAGATGAACAGTCAGCAGGCAGAGCTCGTACGAGACTTGTTTACGACCGCCACAAGCCGTTGCTTTGTGCTTAAATCATTTAGTGAGGCCAATTTGCACAAGAGTCTCAAGTTCGGCATCTGGAGCACCACGACGCTACATAATGCACTGCTGGATCAAGTGTTTAAAAGTAATTTGACCGCAGTAAGACCCGTCTTGTTCTTCTTCAGGTTCGTAGTTATGTTTGATACACGTTATATGCCCGTATTGGAAAGCTGACTGATGGAGACTTGTAGTGTGTGCGGAACCAAGCATTTTAGTGGTGTGGCTCGCATGACGTCGGGCGTACGGACAGACGCGCAGTTCCAACTGTGGGAGAAGCTCAAGTATGAAGGTTATTTCAATCTGGAGTGGCTGCAGGTGAAAGACGTGCCTAACTACGTCTTCACGGGGATTAAAATGAGCAATACACCTACGAAGAAGTCGATCACGTCCTGTCGTGATTGTGAAGAAGTGTTGTTCGAAGAGGTGGGTTTAAAAGGTTTTGAGAGGTTAAAACTCTACTTGACTCGAGGAATTGACTATTTATTTCTGCTGACGTGTTAGGCCAACGAGTTCCTATCGATCTTCACGGAGTTTGAGAGCCGCTCGAGTGCTTGGGACGATTTTGTACACTACGACAAGCTTCAAGAGCAGCTCGAGCATAAACGAGGACTGGCGCTTCCGGAAAATGCTGACAAGAGTGATCTGGAGTTGTTCATCGTGCCTTTACAACAAGAAGAGCCTGTATTAATCTAAACAGTGTGGAGCTTGGCTGGTGAAATCCTTTTCGGTAAGAAATCAATGCTCGTCATCTTGTTGCATGGTTGTAAAGGTCTCTGACTGGCTTACGTTGGAGCTTTTTGATTCAGCGATGTCAGTGACAGGTACTTGTAGTCTATCCAGGTCTTTCTTCAACTTGGTTACCTGGCTAATTAGCATATCTTGACGACGGGTAGCTTCTTCAAGCAGCGAAGCCACATCCGAGATCATTATCGACATGGCTGGACTGATTCCAGTCGCCACGTTGGCCCCGCTGCGACGCACATTGGTGTTGAGTCGCATGGAGGTTGGTGCGCGCACGTGAGCTGCAAGCCGTTCCGATGGCCGTTGTTCTTGTGGCAATCGAGCAGCAGATAAATTACGGTTTAATGGTGGTTGTGTCAGCTTCGAGGCTGGAGTTACTGGTGCTGCTACGTTCGAAGTGAACGGCGTAACAATAGGAGATCTTTGATCTGGGGAAAGAGAGAGCGCCGCGGTAGCAGCTGCGATGATGTTACTCCTGCTGAAATGGGTCGACTTTTGCTTCAGCTTCTCGTTGGCGGGGTCAATTTTGATGATGGCAGCGCGGCCCTGCGCAATCTGAGCCATTTTACTCTGCATGGCTGGGAAAAGTGCTAATGCCTCAAGAAATCGAGAACGTGAAAGCATTCGTAGCTCGCAAAAGCACAGAGTTCGCACAGTAGCTGTTCGACGGTTATCCGAACTGAGGATGGCCATCTCACCGAAGTACTGATTCTCGCCTAGAATACCAATACGAATCTTTTTCTTGACTACTTCGACAGCACCCCGAAAGATGAAGAACATTTCATGACCAATTTCGCCTTCGATAATGGCGTCTTCGAGCGGAGCAAAGTGAATCACACGCATATTCAATGCAAGCTCCATCAAAAAATTAGGCTCGCTACCTATAAAGAACGGGAATTTGCGCAAGAACTGGTCGTTAATACTCAGTGCAATCTTGGAGCGCAGCTTGGACGACAGGTCATTCAGAATTTGCTGCTCGGAGTTTAGTTTGCTTTCGCGCGACTGCCGCGTGTTATGGTAGAACTCACGGATCTCCACTCGAAGTTTCACGGGTAATTCCCGAGCATTCATATACTCGTTTACTTCGTCCAGCTTCTGTCGAAATACCGTCTCCTGGACGGTGAGGCTAGACACAAGCTCCACAATCTGAAATATGACAGGCAAAGTCAATTTTCTGGGGTTAAAAGGTTCGCGAGACAATTACGCTGCTTGCACTTACGTTTGTGATACCGTAAGCGAATATACCACCACCTACAATCATAGCAAAGACACAGAACAATCGCTCGTTGGCGCTGATAGGAGCGACATCTCCAAACCCAATCGTAGATCTACACACAAAAGTGAAGAATTAGTATCTACTCTATTAGAACCAAGTACATGGAGATCTCTTACAGTGTCTGAACGGAGACGTAGAGAGCGGCGACGTAGCGATCCCATTTGGTAGATTTCGGTCCATCCAGGTTTTGAGCTCGAATCCAGCTGTAGTCAGTGCTGGTTTGAGCAATGGCATGAAATGTGCAGCTGAACCAGTGGTTAATGAAAATGACCATAAGGCAGTATTTCATAAGGGAACTGAGAGTAGATCGGATGAAAATGGCGTTTTGAATGCGTCGTAAGATACGGGAGATGCGAAGCAAACGCAACAATCGGATGAGTCGCAGCAATTTGACGGATCTTCGCAAAGTGGAGCTGTAGTGACCATTTTCATTGAAAATGTAGCCATATGGTAGTGCTGCAGTCAGGTCCACAATGAACCAAGATCTCACATATCCCTCAGCTACCAGACGTCGATTGTAGCGGATAGATCCATCCTTCTCCACTGCGGTATTGAACGTTAGCCCCTACAAAAACCAGAGTAAGTTAATCCTTAATGCGAGGATTATTTGTACCATTGAAAATGTAGCCATATGGTAGTGCTGCAGTCAGGTCCACAATGAACCAAGATCTCACATACCCCTCAGCTACTAAACGTCGATTGTAGCGGATAGATCCATCCTTCTCCACTGCCGTATTGAACGTTAGCCCCTACAAAAACCAGAGTAAGTTAATCCTTAATGCGAGGATTAATGTATCAAATGAAGTACGTACAATGTCAATCAGGAAAAAAATATCTAGAACAGTTTCGAACGGGTTGTCCTCGGCTTCTACATCAAATGAAGCCTTAAACTGGTAGGTGCAAATGAAAAAACAGACAATCAGAGTCGGATAGAGTAAAAGAATCCAGATTTCTTCACTCACCGGTAAAACAATAGCGTTGTAAAAGATAAAAGTGATACTGGTGAGATCCCAGAAGAGACGAAAACGACTTAGAGGGTCAAGCATTCGTGCTCTTGGACGTTGAAGGTCTTCTTTGCCGTGAATAGTTCGCTCAGTATGAAGCGCGACATGTTTTGAAGTAGGTGGACTTCGAATCGTGATGCCTGCAGCTTTCTTTAACTCTTCACGCTCAGCAGAATCATTTGGAGTTTTGTTGTTGGGCAATCGCGATTGACTGGGATCTTGTACAATGTCATTTGAACCAGTAACTACATCACTTTCTGCGTCACTTTCTTCTTCGTCCTCCTCTTCTTCATTCATTACATTTATGCTGTGCCCCATACCAACATCTCCCATCATGGTGGCCTGCACTTTTTGGTAGTTTTCATACTCTTCTCCAGGCGAAAGCGTCATACCAATGCCTCGTCTTTTGCTAGGACTTGCCGCTTCCTCCGCGCCAGCAGCAGCAGCATCCGGAGAAACTCCAGCAGCATGGAGAGTGCTGCTAATTTGCTGTGCAAACTGTGTCCGTCGACGCAACCGCGAGTAATAAAATGCATCAAGGTCCAAGTCCTGTACAACACGCACACCAAGTATTATTCCGCTAGCTCTTGATTTAAAGTTACATTTCTTCTCTTACCAGTTCTGCTGGCGATGGTTTATTGACGTCAAGTACCTGCTTTAAATGAGTTGATCCTATTCGCACTAATTGCTGGTAAATCAAACGACAAAACAACAACAAGTAAGCACTTATTCAAGGCACTCAAGCTCTTATGCTGTTGCTCACCTTAGCTTGATCTAGTGAAGTCTGTTTATTTGGACCTTCAGAGTCGGTGCGTGATAAAGACTTTTCGCGCTGTCTACCCTTGGAATCTGCCATATTTACTGCACGCCGACACTATTATCTGGGGTTCAATTGCTCATCCGTCAAGTATTTAACGAGATACCTATTCAAAGCTTCCAACCGCCTCGAAAACTAAAACCGTTGCTAAACAAGGTAAACACCTTTTGTGGTAAATTGCAATAGCAAATGCTCTGTCATTCGAAGCTATTGGCTACCGTTTAGTATCTCCTGTTATCAACTTTCATTACAACAAAGTCCATCAAAAACGATCAGTAATTTTCATTTTGAGTTTCGTCCACCACTGAGACCTCTCTAAGCGTAGTACAACAAAGTCCATCAAAAACGATCAGTAATTTTCATTTTGAGTTTCGTCCACCACTGAGACCTCTAAGCGTAGTATTGCAGGGTTGTCTTCTTCTTGGCCGATACAACCGAAATACCCTCCATGAAGTCTTCATGTTTGATGATGTTGCTCTCGCGACGCAGAGCGAGCATGCCAGCCTCCACGCAGACCTGCAACACGCCACAACATCGTTTAGCAAAAAATCTCACAACTTATCAGAAAAAGGACTATGTTCGTACAGCCTTCAGCTGAGCGCCGTTGAAGTCGTCAGTGGAACGTGCCAGCTCGTCAAAGTTGGTGTCTGTAAACACATAATGAAATTAATCTCAAGCGGTAGTAACCCAAATCGTCTTTTTCATCGTACCTTCCGCGTCGACGTTCATTTTACGGGAATGAATCTGCAGAATGCGAGCACGAGCTTCTTCGGTCGGGTGCGGCAATTCAATCTGCATCAGAATGAGTGTAAGTCAACCTACTACTCTCACACAACCTCCACACAGTAATCAAAGGGACAAACCTTGCGATCCAGACGTCCAGAGCGAAGAAGAGCAGGGTCCAGCACATCAGGACGGTTCGTGGCAGCAATCACCTTGATCTTCGTGTTACTCGTGAACCCATCCAACTGGTTCAGTAGCTCCAGCATCGTGCGCTGCACTTCACGGTCGCCCGACTGCTCGCCACCGAATCGCTTGGTACCAATTGCATCCAACTAAATACCAGTCACATAGAAATTAGTACTCAAATTCCCTATTGCAACCTCTCTCCTTCCTCACCTCATCAATAAAGATAATTGCTCCAGCGCGCTTCTCCTCGTCCACCTTCTCCTTTGCCAGTTCGAACGCATCTCTCACGAGCTTAGCGCCGTCTCCGATAAACATTTGCACGAGCTGCGGGGCCGCCAGCTTCAGGAAAATGGCGTCGGTCTGCTTAGCACACGCACGCGCCAGCAGCGTCTTGCCTGTGCCAGGGGGTCCATGCAGTAGCACTCCCTTGGGTGGGGTGATACCAATGGCTTCGAACCTCTCCTTGTGCGTCATAGGGAGCACCACAGCCTCCACGAGCTCCTGGATCTGCTTGTCCAGGCCACCAATGTCACTGTACTCCTCCGTAGGCTTCTCGTCCACCTCCATGGCTTTCACCCGTGAGTCGTACTCGCTCGGGAGCTTCTCCAAGATCAAATAGCTGTCTTTGTTCACACCCACTAAGTCGTTCGGGATGAGCGTCGTCGAGTCCACGAGGCCTGGGATAGGCAGGAAGATCGTTTGGCGCGTCGACGTCTTGATGACGGCGCTCTTGCCCGTGCGCTGCGCGTCCACGTCCGTGGCAGCTCCATCCTGTTCGTCCTCATCGTCCTCGAGGTCCAAAATTTCCACAACATTGGCCACCAGGTACGGCAGCTGCTTGTTTAGCTTCACCTTCTCGTTGTTCTCCTTTATGCGCTCCCGTTGCGAGTTACTCTCGTGATTAATGCGCTGGATGTCGCTGCGCATGATGCGGATGTCATTGTCCAGCAAGCGACTTCGTTGTCGAAGCTCCTCATTGGACATGAGCAGGATCTCTGGGTCTATCCCTTCGTCCGCGCCCCAGATCTCTGATGACTCAAGCCCGCTCATATTCACTTCTTTGCTTGTGGTTCTTTTTGGGAATGAAGCTCCCCCTGAAAGATACTGTTCTCGGATTGGTGGAAAATGAAAATATGCTTTTTGTTGGTTTTAAAATACCGGTATTGAAGCTACTCGAACCGACCGGACCACTTGGTGACGCACGAGACGGTCGCAAAGTCGCCGTCCTCCAAGTCTTCTTCGTTCTCTTGGACGTTCGGACTACTCTTGCGCTTGGGTTTCTTCTTGGTAACGATATTGTCCTGTCCGCAAGATACAATGGAGATTTCCTTCGTATCAGCGTCCTGCGATATCCGGATCTCGGCGTCCGGGTTGAAAGGCCGCAGGTAGCGCAACAGCTTCGACTTGAGCAACTGAATGGGGCCCGTCTCTACGTCTCGAGCGCCGTACTTGGCAAAGACCTTGCTGAACTTAACCTTGCCATCGATCACGGCGGACCGGACCTTGTAGTGCACGGAATCCAAGCGGGACATATAGTCGGCAATGTTTTCCTGCAAATAATAATTAAAAAACGTCAGCAGAAGAAGCGCAGGACGCTTGTAAAAGGTCGACGCACCTCGATCCACAAGCGATGCCAGTACTTGCCGCGGTAGTTTTCGTCCAACTGCCGCAGCTTGAGCGCAATAATCTCCACAATGTGTTGGTGCTCAAAGGGCAGAAACGGAATGACCTGCAAAAGCAACACGAAATCATTAGCATTGGGGATCTGAGTGAGAACTGCACTACTGAAACCATTAATGTACCTGGTCGATCATTTTGCCAAAGTCAAGTCGCTTCCACTGATCATCAAGGGCAGCCTTTACTACTCTTTCAAGCTGAACCGTAGGGATTTCATCTCGTGTTTCATATTGGATCATGACCTGCTCCATATCCGCAACGCCAATGTCGGACACGAGCACGAAAATTACCTGCGTACGCATGCACTTTAAGTATCATATCCACGCAATCAAACAAACATTACTCGACTTTCAATCTCGCTTGGTCATTGACGTACGTTGGCAGTGTCGATATTCTTGGTCACTCCATGTTTGTAGTAGGAGAATTGGGAGCTCTCACTCACAGCCTCCATTAAAACTGCACAAACAAAGCAATCCACAAGTTAGTTCCAGAGCTAATCAGTCTTACAGCTACAAAGTGGTGTTCGTACCATCAAGGGTGTGCGGGATCACCTTCTGCACTTCATCGATCACCACGACCGCCTTCCCGGAGCAGTGGTGCAAGTGTTCCGCTAGTCTGCAGCAGCAATGGCCATCAACACGTCAAGCCACACCAACAAATAACCCCACGACAGCTGAGCCCTACCTTGTCTTAATCTGAGTGTGATACTCCGTAATGGGGTTTGTAAAGTTGTCGCTAAAGTCTTCTCCGCTATTGTTGGTCAGCAGCACCAACAAGTAAGTTCATGTCGGCCTTTAGCACCAAATACCATAAAAGGTAGTACTCACCGAAACATTAAGAGGCCCGACGGCACTCTCTTCTCGCTATTCTGCAGCTTTTTCTTGCGTTTAAACAGCGCTTCCGCAACCAAGTTGGACATCTCCGTCTTGCCTGTGCCGGTCGGTCCAGTAATTGCCAGTACTAGCGGTGAACGGTCCTTCATAGACGTTCGTCTAGCATGAAAAATAAACAAAAACAGCGGTCAACACAACGCCGTACTTTGTAAAACGTTGTCTTGATCTCCGTACGAGAATTCCCAGGCCTCGATAGCCCCCACCACGGACTCCACAGCGCGTTCTTGACCCTTCAAGTTCTCTACCAAATGACTGCGCACTGCTTGTGACGGTTTGTCCACGAATGTGCATTGATCTGCTAGCAAACGACATCGAAACGAGTGAGCAGCCACGTTACAGAAGACTTTTGGATACATTCCCACGTACAACCCAGTCCCGTGTGGTACATGGCAGCCTCCCAGTAGTCCTCCCATCGAAGTTTCAGAGCTCGCACGTTGAGCGACAAATCCGCAGCCGCGAGCGACATCAACAGCAGCAGCGTCACACGCGCGCAGACTCTAGTCGCAGCCATCTCGGTGTTCCTTCTGAGTGCCGTTACCGGTACAAACCTTTTGCGTTTATAACCGATCTTTAACAACTTATATTGCGTGTACCACACAAAAACAAGAAGTGTGGTCCACACTTTCCATTAGGTTGAAGTGATGCCCGCTGCTCGATGTGCATTCCGCGCGCAGCTCGTGCTGGAGGACGACAAGCGAAGACTGCGGCGCTCTAAGCGTCACGGAGAGCTGGTACTAGACAGTTCCAGCCAGAGCGCACAGCTCGTGTACCCGCGGCTCGGGAGGTTCTTTCAGCGCAAGTTCGAGCAGCCACTTAAGTGCGTATTGGGCAGGCAGCTCCTGCGCGTGTACTCGAGCAACGGCAAACGTAGCTTCACGTGAGAACCAGAAATCCGTACGTAGATAAATGAAAGCCTTACCTAACCTTATGTATTCTTCACTTGAGGTGTCGACTACTGTCGGAGGAAGATGTAGCCAAGTGCTCGGAGACTCTTGAAGGCTTTGGAGGTGATACGTTAACTCGACTGTGGTAGGGTTTAGGAGCTGATGCTTGGGAGATTTATTGGTTATACGTAGTGGAGGTTATTGCTGTTGGGGAGGCCATGCTATCGAGGGAATCTCACCGCTCTTCGGGTTCGACGGATGCTGCGGTTGTGGCTGGTACGTGACAAGGAACATTGTGGTAGAGCTTTGCTTATTGGTGACCCGCAGGTGGTGAAGCTGCCTTGAAAGCTATTCACGAGTCGTCGAGGGATACGCTTCAGGCAGAAATTCGCCAGTACAAGGATTCGTCTCAGCTCCAAGCCGACACAGAAGCGATTGTGCGTGCCATGTTCAATGCCAAGGCTTGATGATCTCGGCAGCAATAAGCGCCCTCTACACCCGAACTGGTTCACTTCAATGACGTTTATTACCCACGACAAACAGGGGGCAACAGCCTTAATGCACTAACTACAGCTGAACGACTTGTCCCCGCAGCTTCATTCGATGAGAGGATCATTGCCGTACGCGTCGTACATGCCTAGAATAAAAATACTCGCGAGCTGCGAGATGACAACACTGGCGAGGCCGTAGCGATAGGCCCAGAACAAGCGTCGCGAAGAGAGCCCATCCAGCTCGTTCACCCACGTCGACACAGTGGATAAGGACCCCAAAAAGCCCACCATGATGCCTCCTTGCCCGTACATCACAAAATGACGGTAAGCAGTTGTGCTGTCCTGGTATACCACACTGCCGACAATTGCCATGATACAGCTCAGACACGAAGCGGCCACATTGGGCAAGAACGTGAAGAACGGAAAGCGTTTACACATAGGCTTGCTGTTGTACATTGACAGGTACCAGCGCAGTAGCGCGCCGAATGGTCCAAAGCAAACGGCCAGCAGCCTTGAGCTCGCGTAGTTGTCGAAGCCACAGAACGCCAGCACCCAAACAAATCCCGTGAGAACCACCGACGTCAAGACCCAGGGCAGCTTGTGGTGATGGATTGGGTGCTGATCGTGCTCCACTTGAATAATTTCCGCCACCAGCTCAGTGCACGACTCCCGTGCAGCAGCTAGCGATTCCTCCGTTGCTCTCACTCGCCGTGCGACGAGCGGCCCGAACGTGTGCATTTTGATCTCACGAAAATGATTCATGTTGCGCTCCAGGTCCAAGTTAAGCTGGCTGAGATTGACTGGCGGCTTGCGGAACGGGTACTTCTGCAACATGAAGTAGTGCACGACGCCCTCAGCCACATGGGAGCCAAGCCGCAGACTGGCCACGGCGCTCGCTACCTGTACACACAGCATCAGGACGGCGTTAAGCCAGCGACCATGGACGAACAGGAGCGCCGCCCCGAGGTCCCAGCTCGCGAACGTGGTGCAGGAGCCGCAAAAACCTGTGGTGACGCCTGTGAGCAACACATCGTACTGACAACGCAGCACCGACTTGAGGCGGGTCGCAAACCCCATGACGAAACATCCTATGACATTTGGCAGGAAATACCCGACGCCTAGCAGCTGCAGCAGCTCCGTCTGGCTCGAGGATAAGACGCCAGCGAACTCTGTGAGCAACACACGCACGCCAACGCCAATGTACGCGCCGATGACGACGCTCATGGCCACAGGAGCGTATTTGTCCAGCCATTTGCTACAGCAGGTCCGCTCCATCGCGGCGTCGATCGACCGGTCGCTCATATCCTCCGTATCGGGCTGTACCAGGTCTAGAGAGAAGGCGTCATTGGACGACGTGCTGCTCCCTGGCAGTGGCGTGGCCAGATTCGTAAAGTCTTCCGAGATGGTCCGCATGGGATCTGAACGCCAAGTGCCTCTACGCCAAACAGCGAATCGTGGTGTCGCAGCCGAGGCGCTTTACCCGAGTGCGACATGCGTATTATAGCGTTCCAAGTACGGAACACACCTTTTTAGCGTTACGATGGCTACATTCTGAGACGGAAGGCCAGCGACTTGCTGAGCGGCTTCGTCGCGTCGGCGTCTTCCACCAGTTCTGACTACCGTATCCGTTCTGGATGGGACGTCACATCTTGTGACGGAAAGGCTTCCATGTCATATTGACTACAGTTACCGGTATTGAGGCGAGAAGACGACGGGCAGACCGTCAGGTACAGTACATAGTAGTCGAGGGATGTAGAATATTGAAAGAGCTTATCGACTGTGGAGAACAACGAGATCATATTGACTACAGTTACCGGTATTGAGGCGAGAAGACGACGGGCAGACCGTCAGGTACAGTAGTAGTCGAGGGATGTAGAATATTAAAAGAGCTTATCGACTGTGGAGAACAACGAGATGGCAGCAGCATCGATCGCCAAAGAACTCCAGCGAAGCGATATAGTCCACCACATGGTTCAAAGTATTGGGAACGAAGCTTCGGTAAGAACTTCGAGGGAAATACTTATCTCTTAACCTAGAGACCGAGTGAGCCAGCACGCCAATGACGTTGTTTCAGGAGATAACCACATTTCATGGCATTTGGCTCAAGGAAAGGAAAATGATCCGCATCCAAGGTAGTGTCAAAGGGTATCGAATGTTGACTATTATTGGATAACACGTGTACTAATAGTATGTTTGCGCAGATTGATACAGCGCTTACAGTAGCTCTTACTTCTGGGTCGTGTCTTGGCGTTTGGTTCCAGCGCGTCGGTCAACTCCTGCCAGGTGAGCTTCAAGTGTTTGAGGTGTATGAAGCACGTTGAATCCCGTATTACGACACGACGATGGAGACATTCCAGGCGTACGGACAACATACTGTCCCGGAGGCATCACACGTGACCCACCGAGCTCGGGGTCGTCTTGCATCACAAAAAAGTTCCCACTTTGGCTTCGTTGACTCGCGAACGGATCAAAACCAGCTCCTGATGTACCAAACATGGCGACACGAGATGGCGGGGGTGGCATCGGCAGGTTGTCACTGCCAGGTGAGCTTCAAGTGTTTGAGGTGTATGAAGCACGTTGAATCCCGTATTACGACACGAAGATGGAGACATTCCAGGTGTACGCACAACATACTGTCCCGGAGGCATCACACGTGAACCACCGAGCTCGGGGTCGTCTTGCATCACAAAAAAGTTCCCACTTTGGCTTCGTTGGCTCGCGAACGGATCAAAACCAGCTCCTGATGTACCAAACATGGCGACACGAGATGGCGGGGGAGGCATCGGCAGGTTGTCAGCAGCCAAAACTTCAGCGAGGCGATCATAATCCACTGTGTGATGGTTCACCACATTGCGTCCTAAAGCCATACGACGACCTTCAAGACGCATATCGCCCACTTCACCACCATCAGCACGTAGGAAATAGGACGCAGTACTGAAGTCGCTTGTCGTACTGATCTCATTGGACAAAGCTTGGGCTAATTTCTCCTCCAGCAACGCCATTCGAGTCGCGATGTTGGCCAAAGCAATTGACGGTTGGATCACCAACACACCTTGTGCCTTCATCTCTTTACTGAATTTACAGTCTGGAACGATTGCGATCATACGCGGATGAGCAGATCCTAGTA
>JAIKVB010000020.1:0-64718 GCA_024679045.1 Phytophthora brassicae | reverse complement strand
GATGGTACTTTAGTCTGGTCTCTGGATGAAGAAAGAGTCCCAGTCACATGCAATAACTTGGCTGGCAGGATCCCGACGATTTTAGTGGTGGAACATGCCGTCTGAGCCCGTGGTCCAGACTGTGACTTGGTCGAAACGTTCATTGGTGCTGTTGGTATGTTTGGAGTAGCACCCAAAGATAGGTGTGAGGCGGCAATATTCGCAGCATCCGTCGAAGCCTTCTGTAATCGTGTCCTTGGTCCAACTCGAGTACTGGAGCTCTTTGTATTCGACTTCGTCATCTTCACAAGTCAAATTGAAAAATGACAAACAGTTCGCAAAAAGTAATAATATAGCCGTTTTCTTATCATACACTACCTTCTGCTGCAAAACTACCGCCGCACATCTACGCACAAAGGTACGTAGGTATGTAGACGGGCAGATGACACTACCCAGAACTTGATATCTCCTTGCACGCCAACAAAAACAGCCCCGAATACATAGAAGTAAAGGTGGTACCACCTTATCACCAGCTGCTACCCAAATCCACCCCGTGCACATCATTTAGTCGGAGCTGCGACAGCAACCATATCTCCGACTTGTTGGAGCCGTAAACGTCACGTACCATGGACGCTAGGCAGACTTGACCTCCCAACCTCTGCAGTAACACTCAGCAGCCACTTGGTTTAAATCCGGGATCGACACGATGCTAACTGCGACATTGGTAACCTCGGGCAGCAAAGCAAATACTTGGTCTTCAGAACCTACTCAGGTAAGAGCTCCGGCGGCAACGCAAGTACTTGGTCTAGGTCGCCAGAATTGGGCATGCCCCCCGGCAGCAACACAAACAATTGGTCTAGAGCGCCATAATAGGTCATGGCATCCGACAGCAAGAAAAATACTTGGTCTAGGGCGCCATAATTGGGCATGGCCTCCGGCAGCAGCTCAAAACTTGGTCTAGGGCGCCATAATAGGTCAAGGCCTCCGGCAGCAACGCAAATACTTGGTCTTCGGGCCATAATTGGGCATGCCTCCGGTAGAAACACAAACAATTGGTCTATGGCGCCATAATTGGACATGGCCTCCGGTAGCAGCTCAAAAACTTGGTCTTGGGCGTCGTATTAATTCTGGGTGATCTTTAGCTTGAGCAATGCGGTAAGCTCCGCGTTTCACGTTCTTCGGACGCCTTTTTTGGGTATACTGAACCTCCTTGAACCAGCCAAGCCTATTAGTCCTCACGGTCCCAACGTGATACAGTCCTATGGATAGCAACTTCAGTGACAACGCGACCGAGGAGTAGAAATTGTCGATTATGATAAAGCGCTTCACGGGCTGACCTCGCATCACTTTCGATATATTCCGGACTACTGCGGTGGGTCCAACATTGCCTTTCGATGACTTGTCTTTTCCGCAGTAAACTTCGACTCTAGACACAGATGAAAGAAATATTAGTGCACCGCATACAGTCGTTCGTTTGCTTACCTTACGCAGTATGCTGTCTTTGAGCAGCATGTCAAATAAAACTTGGTCCCCCTCTTATTTGGTTTGTCCTTATTGTACACCCGGATTGGGTTGAATCGGCTCTTGTTGGTAATCATTCCCTCATCGAACGATATCGCCCTGCCGAGTCGGTATCCGCATCGAAATGTAGTCTCGATGACCTGAAGTATGGGACGGATTTTCCAAGCCTTGTCATGGACGGCTTCCGAAGCATTATTGTCGTTAAAATGCAGAAATCGCGTCAGTTCTTCATACCGAGTGCGTGTCATGTATCTCCCCACGTTCCTCGACGAACGGCTCCATCCTCAAGGCACGACCAGTGTTTGGCGATTCCATCTCGCATCGGACACAGCGCACGAGCTATCAGTTATCCGATCAAGTGAGCAAATTCAACAGGCTGAAATGGTTTGTGCCGGCCCAGCTCTGTGTGTAAAATTTCCAAGCTTGGGACGCTAATTCGTGGGTCCTTCTGCTGTGCGCGAAGCAATCTGTTGCGTTTCTCCTCAGCCATTGACCTGAGCGATTGCGACCGATACTTGTTTGTCTCCTCCGCAATGGCCACCCATATCGACTTCGGCAGAAAATAAAAAAATAACCCCAGCGGGGAACCAGCAAAAGGTGCGGCAGATCGAGTTGGCCGTTATATACATCGCTAGCTTAATTCAGTGGCAGGTCTCCTGTTTGCATCGAATGGTGTCAGTACTTTGCGATCTATGAATAATCAGATATGCTAAATATTCGTTCCTGCATGATCCTCGTCAAACACGGTCCAGCCCGAGTCTCCAATTGACCGCAGGATATTATCAGGGACATCAAAAGTTTCGACTTCATCATCATATTCGCTCTCACTGGGGTCGACTTCTTCAACAAAACTCCACTGACACGGGTTGCCAGGTTCAGTTTCTGATTGAGAAACTTCTCCAGACCTGTAGCCTGCTTCTAAGTCATCAGCTGTGAGATTGATGTCAGCACTGCATACCCGTGAATGCATTGTTTCCTCTCGCATAGCTTCCAAGAATATATCACCGTCATATGGCGATATATCATCACCATGGAGGGTCACGTGCATTTGTTCATCAACATCGCTGGAGTTGCCACGTGACTATGACCGAGACGTAGATGAAACCACCGATGTGAACACGCCATGTGTGTGCGCATACTACACCAGTGCATCCTCGTCAACCAGGTAGTCAGCACCCTCAGTAAGCTGTGTCAATCGACCACTTTTGCCTGGTGCCACAAACAATGTGGTCTTTCTCCGGCCTCGCGGTGTTCGTTTCTTCCAGCCCAGTTTCAAACCGCTCCGATCGTCATACTTCTAACACTCGTGACCACATCGATGTCGCCACTTAAAACACCGGACACAGCGCTCGTAGATACCGTCACGTCGCCGCTGCTCACGGTACCATCACCGCTCGTTAGCAGGCAGCACCGGCCGACACGCGCTCGCTGCAGACGACCCGCCCAAGATCGACACGTCACCCTTCGCCCCCTCCAAGTTCGCAGACGCGGTGATCTTCACCTTCTGTGCCGCAGATAAGGTATCCACGCTCCGCGACGCAGCTGCACATCGCTGCCCACAGCCGAGCTATCGCCCTGCACCAGACTCAGGCCGCCGCCAGAGCCGCTGCGAACGAGCACACTGCTGCCAGCTGCAACACTGCTGCTGAAGTCGCTGCTAGCCACGCGAACCGCGTCAGACGCACCGTCCGCTGTATCGCCAGGCACAAACGACACCGCATCAGACGCAGATGCAGCGCTCGCACCACCGCTCCCGATCGAAACGCCGCTCGAGATACTGCCATTCTCAGGGACCACGAAAGCGTAGACGGCCTCAGCCAGAGCGTCTTGGTCGTGCATGGCGTATGAACCCTTGCTTCCTTATGTTTGTTAACTGTAAATTTGAACGACCTAACCACAATTCATACTGATGTGAAACCAGTTGAAATCGGTTTACTGAACAAGCATATGCTGAATTTTTTGTGTTGCTGAGCTTCCTGAATATAAACATGAAGATTCTCACAACTCAACGTATTCTGTATGATACAAAATCCAGGGCTGAAAAGGTAAGGAAAGCTGCGAAGGTCTATTTGGTCCGTTACGTAACGTACAAGCCAATAATATACACATTTTTACGGATGTCAAATTAGATTTGTAATTAAGGTAGAGTGCGGGAAATCGAGCAAAATTCCCGCTATTAAAGTGGCCTGCTCATAACCTACCAGTTTTGGCGCTGCGATTGAAGTGCTTGAACGAAGAGAGTATGAGGCGAAGACGAACACTTGTGCAGTTGCGAGTGAAAACAAAATAATTCACTAGTTGGTCATGCTATTACTGCATACCCGCTACGTACCATGCACGAGTATGAACCTTACAACCCATCCATCTAGAAATGAGTGTGTTACTACCGGTAGCATTTGTTGGGACTGGACCATGGGACGAAAGAGGCAAGTTTGTGCTTGCTGGTGGGACTAGGAAGGCGACGCGAAATCACATAACGCAAACTTCCAGTTGGAGTCGTACTTGGAGCCTAATGGAGCGCTTAATAAACAGAGTTGAATTGGTGCAAGTTGCACCGCAACTGCTGTTTTAAAACCGATTTAAATCTTCGTATGCGTATACGGATGACGTAAAACGCGCAGCTCAAGTGTATGTTCCAAAAGATCACACAGTTTATTTATATTGTATTTCACTTACGGTTAAAACAATTAGGCTTGTAAGTGTCTAAATTTCAATTAGTAGTAGCTATTCTTGGAGGTTATAAGATATTGATATTACTTTAAATTGCGACACGCTACGGTACTCCTGTGATGCCTTTGGTCAACCGTTGACTCAAGGATTCACATCGCAAATTCGAGTCGACTGCTCACTGCCTCATTGCAATTCAACCTCTATACACTTCATCATGCTTCGCTACGACGGCCAAGTTGCTATCATCACCGGTTCCGGCGCCGGAATCGGCCGCTGTTACGCGTTACTCTTCGCCGAGCGCGGCGCCAAAGTGTGCGTTTGCAAGGAATTTATGCGATTGGGCCGCCATTTCTGATTGGAGTGTTGTTCTTTGTATGCCGCAGTGTTGTGAACGACTTCAGCAAAGAGGCGGCGGACTCGGTGGTCAACGAGATCAAGTCGAAGGGTGCGTCTCTCGTAGCAAAGTTCGATTGGGAAGAGATGCTGACTACTAACTATTTATTGTCTGTAGGTGGCGTAGCTGTGGCCAACTACAACTCTGTGACTGATGGAGACAAGGTGGTGGCCACTGCAATTGAGAGTTTTGGTCGTGTGGACATCGTCGTGAACAACGCCGGTATTCTACGAGATGTGACCTTTGCTAAGATGACCAAGGCCCAGTGGAACCAGGTCCTGGACGTACACCTTCAAGGCAGTACGTACAACTATGTCTGCATTGTTCGTTCGTTGTAAGTTAGAGCTAACATCGATGCTGTTTATGTTATTGTTGACTGTGTCCAGCGTTCGCGGTAACTCACGCCGCGTGGCCCCACATGCGTAAGCAGAAGTACGGCCGTGTGATCCTCATCACGTCCGTGAATGGCCTCTACGGCCAGTTCGGCCAGACCAATTACAGCTCTGTCAAGGCCGCCATGACTGGGTTTGGCAAGTCGCTGGCCCAGGAAGGTGCTCGCTCGAACATCAAGGTGAACATCGTGGCCCCCGGCGCTGGCTCCAAGATGACGGAGAGCGTCATGCCCGCGGACCTCGTGGCCAAGTGGAAGCCTGAGTACGTGGCGCCTACGATTGCCTTTCTTTGCCATGAGTCTGTGCCGTGCTCGGGCAAGATCTTCGAGAGCGGCGGTGGCTTCGTCGCGCAGGTCAAGTACGTGCGCAGCGCAGGCGTTTTCCTGGACCTGGAGAAGGAGATCACGCCCGAAGCTGTGCAGGCAAAGTTCGACCAGATCACGGACTTTGCAAACGCCACGGACCCGGACGACGATGAGGTCTCCCCACAGATCAAGCAGATCCTGAACGCCAAGCTATAAGATCCTCATGTTGACGTTGATATCGGCTACCGGTAGTCAGTTGAAATAGTCGTCCCCCTGCAACGAAATGAATGAAACGTTCTTATGTGGTTCACATGATGTTTGAAGTAACACGTAAGTGGTCAGTAATTAGCAGCTAAAAAAGCTCTGCGACTCATTCAGCAAAATTGAATTGGAGAGAAAGGAGATTAGATTAAGCCTAGATCCCTCCTTCGTCGAGTGCAATGATCCGTCTTAAAGCGAAGCAGGCGGAAAAGAAAGCAGAGGAAGAGAAGGAAACCGCAGCAGCAGCTGCTGCTGCTGAGACGATTGACGCGACGTCGACGGCCAAGCCAAAGACGAAGATCCTTGGCGTGGGTCGTGGTAAGCGCAGCGGTGTCATTAAGGAGAAGAAGCGCACGCCCGGCGAGATCCGCATTCAGAAAGGTGCGACTTGTTATTTCATATCACTATGGTGTGGCTGAGGTTAACACTGTGGATTGAAGATATCGTGGAGCTGGATGGCGGTAAAGCTGCGACTATCGATTTCCCCGATAAGAACGATTCCACCAAGTTTACTGTCAAGGTACGAAGTCTAACAGCCTGTAATTTCTGGTAGTTTCGTGTATCGTAGGCTGATGTGGCTGTGTGTAGATTGCAGTGGACACGGGTCTATGGAAGGGCGCGTCGTACAACTTCAGCTTTAAGATTCCCCCTGTACGTTGATTTTCTTCAAAAACTTATGCTATGGAGACTAATGATGAAAACTGGATGGCTACAGATGTATCCACACGACCCACCAAAGGTTCAATGCCTCACGAAAGTACGTTGTCATGGTTGCGCTAATTGGTCGTTGAAAAGTCATGGAACCTGACTTTTATGTGTGAAATGTAGATTTACCACCCGAACATTGACCTCGATGGCAATGTATGTCTGAACATCTTGCGCGAGGACTGGAAGCCGGTGCTGGACATTAACTCGGTCATTTATGGCCTCATCTACTTGTTCTACGAGCCCAACCCTGACGATCCGCTGAATAAAGGTTCGTTACTTATGTTGCCAGAGGTTGGTAGTGTTCGTGGCTAATAGTATGTGTTTTTGTGTGCGTGTCGCGGGAGTAGAAGCTGCTGAGCTGTTCCGCAGCGATCTGAAGCAGTTTTCTGCGGTCGTCCATCGATCTTTGCGTGGGTACAGCGTCCAAGGTATCGAATTTGAGCAGCTGATCTAAGTTCCCGGGTTCTGGCTACGTCGAAGTAGTTTTTCTGAGCCCTAAGTGGAAGTTATAAGCGAGTACCCGTGGTCAACGCCATAGCAGTTTAGGTCACTACAGTGTGTAGTGTCATAGACCGACAGTACCGTGGTCACGGATGGATTGGCAACTAATCAAGCTGATGCTTTGACTCAGCATTCGCGAACTTATTGTTTTTATTTTACCTGTACGAGGTTAAAGCTACTTCATTATGGCAATTTTTCCGAAAATCTTGCTACAGCAAAGTTTAGTAGTTCTGCAGACGGAGTGGTTTGGAGACATTGTCGTCTCCATGCAGGTTGAAAGACAGAAGAGTGAAGAGCACCGGCCGTATAAATGCTACGAAATGTAGATCGCCTCGATCTCTTCGGACGTGCTGTCACGAAGTACATTTTCCTATGCATACCAATCAGATATAATACAATGAGATCCAAAATAGGTGAAGCTCAAACTGGAACATGTAGCGTACCCGTTCCAGCTTGCATTTGCCGCCGACAGCAAGATTGAGTGAGTATTCGTAAAAGTAGCCGTCGACTGTCGCTACGTAAAGCTGCACAATTGGATTTTTCGTGTCTCGCGGGCCATGAATTGCGCATTGATTTGGCACTCCAGTTGACCGCAGTCGAGCCTAACGTTGTTATGATGCAGTTAATAACAAGTTAATCAAATCATTTCTAATGAGAGAGAATACTTACATAAGCGAAGTCCCGTGTGCCTTCAGCAATTCCAGAAAATGAGCTCGGCAGATATGCACTCATGACGCCAGCTACTTCGTCGAAGCTTGCTGAGCTTTTAGTACGAACAGGGACAGTAGCTGATGCAGGATTGACAGATGAACTTCCGAGCATTGTCGAGCCTATTGGACTTGGTGGAGCGGCACTACCAAAGACCGTCGAGCCAAAAGTGCTTCCAGCAACAGCGAGTGTCGATGTGATCGGCGTGAAGTGACCAAAACTTCCTGTAGCAGAGCTCTCCGCTCCTGTTAATGAAAAGAAGTGAATGGTACCCGTGTCACTGGATGCACACAAAATCGTCGAGTTTTCGTTAAACGCCAAGCAGTACACTTGAGCCCCGTACGATCCACGCCGAAACGCAGCTATTTTCTTTCCACTTGGCACAGAAAACACACGAATCAACGTCCCCTACAAATTACATCATGAACAGGATCAGTACCCGATAAAAGCTTAATATGAAAGTACATGTCGTACCGATTCGGAAGCTGTTGCAAGCAATGTGCCTTGAGGGTTGAATGCCATCGCTACTGGCGCAGTGCGATGGGCTTGAAAAGCGTTGAGGACGCTCAAGTTGTTGGCATCGTACAGTACAATTTCTCCAGGTGATGCACCAGAAGGGAAAGCCAGATGACCATTGTCGTGCGGTGACAGCACACAAAGGGCCTTTGGATTGGGCGACGTGTCCAACGTCTCCAGAATCTTCATGGTGCTGATGTCGAAAATGTAGATTTTGCGCTCCAAGACTGCAATCAATCTGTAATAAATCCATCAATTACACGTAAGATATTTAGCACTTCTCATTCTCCAAGAGTAGAGTAGACAGCTACGATACCTTTGACGGTTCATGCGCACAGCCAACACGGCTGTGACGAAATTCAAGTCACAAATTGCAGCCCCCGTCTTGGTGTTCCATACACGCATTCGTCGCGGCGAAAACGCAGGCTAAAAGTTTTAATTTCGAGTGTAATAACCATCGACAGTAGTCAGTTATTGCTAGATAAAAGCACTTGTGAGCGAATTAATTAACAGACCTGATCTCCTGCACCAACGAGCGCCACGAGACTGGTACAATACAGCATTTCAGCAATACCAATCCCCCCGATATTTTCCTGAAAACATTTGCCGAATGGTTCGCAGTTGTAAATGGCAAAACCTTGACGCGTGCCAACGCTTATGCATCTGAGAACAAATGTTGCGTTAAGACTCCAGCTGACTGATTATAACAGTATTGAGTTATAGAGCAAAAGGAAGAGCGGAGGTGGAGATTATGTGTATGTACGTACGACGCTTCCTGGTTGAAATTGAGGAAGAGGAGGTCGGTGCGACTACCGGTACTTTCGGAGCTTCTCATTGTTCTCCGCTATGAATGAAAAGGTGAAGCCATTACAAGTAGTGACTACTCGGTAGTCAAATTATCCTTTGTCATGACTATATAGTAATTTTTCCTCTACATATAAACATAACTTTTCATTTTTTCCTGTTTGTAAACGTAAGGTGTAGAAACAAATTCTAGCATGTACCTCAGTTTCCAGGCTCGAGCATGACCAACGGTGCCGCTTTCGGTGATCCATGCTGCACGTGGAAAAAGGATGGCAAGCCCGACTTCATTGTCTCGCCATTTACGACCACACTGGGCAAGGCCACCACGTACGCTTCCGGTGGTGCCACTAGCTCAGCTGCTGATGCCACAAAGGGAGGAGCTCCAGCTCCAGCCTCTAATGCCACCCAGGATGGGGACTAGAATCTACACCGAGTGGAGCCTCAGATGCTACGAAGGGTGGAGCTCCACCTTCGAGTGGTGGGCCGCCAACACCGGCCGTAGGTGGTTGGACACCGCCTCCTATAATAGTGTGGTGGCATGGGAGCAACCCTATCTCCGTCAACGCGGTGCGCAGGAAAGCCTGCGAAAAAAGAAGCACCACCACCACCACAAAGACCATTAAGCAACAGCATTGGTACTGTCAACAACGAACGAACGCCTTCGACTTGTGTGTGCAAGCGACAGAAGTTTCCAAAATGTTGTCCGATTTCATGTTTGTCAAGTTTGTAGCATGGTAGATAATGGAAAATACACGCTAACGTTATTTTAATACATGTAGCATTAAAATACCAGTTCCATTTACGTTTCAGTAAATTTTGACGACTAGAGAAAAACAATATTTATTTTTATCTCAGCTCCATGTATATGCTGGTAAACGCGTGTTTGGAGCAGGGTGGGCGATGTAAAACCTCCCAAATAATACAGTGATTCTATTGTGAAGCGGCTTCGTGAAGCGGCTTCGTGAAGAGGTTTCAAAACCCTGGGCCCAGGCCTGGGCGTCCTGAATAAAAAAATGTACCATAAACAACAACGCAACGGCAAAAAAATGCTCTCGCGTAAGTCAATCATACAATTTTTAACTTGTGAGGCGGGCGATATCACATCTTAATAATACATGTACAGTACATGTAGTTACATACTCGACCCATCTGTAGATACGGCACCTCCAGAACGCACGAGTAATTTCCACAACTTTCTCGATCCTCGAGTCAATGTTATCCGTAGAAAACCAGTCGAGTTTGCATCGTGTTGGTGTTTCTCAAAAAAGGACAACACGACCAAAGTTCTCACTTCTCAATTTGCATCTCACCACCAGAACCGGAATACGTCACATCCAAGATGAAGATCGAAGTAGCCATTGCCGTCACTGTTTTGACTTTTGTTGCTACAATGGACTCCACCATGGGTACATTGACGAGCTTCCGAATGGCAGTGACTTCCCACAGGGAGTCGGTCACCCTGGTAATGACAGCTCCAAGAAGACGGATTTTGCGAAAGCTTTTGCTGCCGTGGGTCACATCTAGTCGAGCAGTCTGTGCGAAGCCAAGTTCTCAGGCTCTAGTAGGACCAACGGTGCAGCTTTTGGTGACCCGTGTTGTACGTGGTGGCAAACCCGATATTACGGTGTCGCCTTTCACGACCACGCCTGGAAAAGCCACCACGTGCGCCTCCAAGGGCGGTGCTCGAGCTCCACCTCATCTGCCGCTGGGTCGCCTTCTTCCAGCTCAACAGGGGCCTCGAACGCCACGAAGGGAGCTTCAGATGCTACAAAAGATGAATCTACTACGACTGAGGACAGCTCAGCTGGTGAGGACTTATCGGATGCGACTCAGACTGAACGCATCTCGACTGGCGATAGCTCAGTTAGTGGTGCCACGGGAGCTTCGGACGCCACTAAGGGAGCTGGATGGTCCGCTCCTGTCTCATCCAGTGATCAAAGCACAACCAGTGGTGCAGGTGATGCGATGAAGGGTTCCCCATGGGGTGCAAGCACTCTCCCGACTTCGGGTGATGATTGCGCTGCCAAGTCTGGCACCAAGAGAGTGCGTCACTAAATGGAGCACCTTCACTCAATGTTGTCCCGACAGCTTCATTTAAACACAGTGAAAGAAGCTGTTTCTGTAGCGTTTCTTCTTATTACATTCTAAAAACAAATTTTGAAAGATGTATATGCCCCCACATCTAAGTTTTATGTCGATAGAAACCTATTCTAGTCAAAGTGATATGTTTGGTTTCCACTTTGAAGGAAAAGACAACTCGCAAGAAGAAAACATGGGCAATGTATGCTGCGGTGGTGGTGACTCGGAGATGCTGGCAAGACAGGAGTTACTCAAAGAAGGCAACGATTTCAAGAAAAAGAGTTCATTTCTAGGGGTGCTGAGTAGAACAGAGACTGTCTATCTACAGCTAAACCCGTCAGCTACAAGGTTTGACTAGGATATTAGAGTGGAGACGTCGTATTTTACTTATACTTGTATATATATGTATTGATCACGACAGACTCATGTGGCGGCAGAAGCCAGGTCCTAGTACAAATAACTTGGAGGAACTGCCCATTCACAAGATCGGAAAAGTGTGTACCATGGGTACGTGCTGTATAATTCACAACCTGTTTCTAGTGCTGATAACAAGGCGGTTTGTGTACGTACTGTAGGTCGTCTCGACTTGGTTCTTCTCGGACAGAATGGACAGAAACTGCTTGAGCTCACAGCTGAAGCGACAAGTGTCCGTGACTTGTGGGTCCAAACGTTAGAAGAGCTCTGTTTACCGGGTCAAGCAGAACAAAGTGAAGCTGACACGAAAAGTTTAAAGGAGAAATTAGACAAACAAGGGGAGAAGCAGAAAGAGGTGCGTCTACATTATCAAGTTGCGAGAGCAAGAGTTGACTTATAAATCATTGGCTTTTACCCAAAAACAGCAATACTGGAAGGATAGAACGGAAGAGCTAGAAAAACGAAAACAAGATGCCGAAGAGCGCAAGAACAAATTCGGTGTCGTAGGCATGAAGTACACAGCCCAAGCAATGGCGAAACGATAAAATATGTTGCATTTACCTCCAGTTTGACTTTGCTTGCAAGCAGAATTTCCTGCAATTTGCTCGTTTTGTGGAATATGTGGCTAATAAGTTGTTAACTGTTGCCTTTCTCATACATTCTGGCTTGATGCAGTTCTCTTACTCATGAACGTGGAACGAGGCAGCAATCTCCAGCATATTCGTCGTGTCCAGCGTTTGTCCGTGTACCGGGCCGATAGCACTGAGTACAGCCGCTTTGGCAACTGCACCCACAGGAATTGCCGCCTTCATTTCCTCCCCGAAAAAAGGCACATAGCCCAATGCAGTTGAAACTGCACCCAGATTGCGCGCCAGCATTGAAATAGGAGCACCAGCAACTTGCAGCGGAATGCCTTGACCTTTCTTCGTGCGTCGCCAGCCATAGATGAAGCCCGGGCGCAGTGACACACCAGTATCGGGGAATCTGACCATGCACAAAAGGAAGAAAAAACTCGTCAGCACTGTTAACAAGCGTTTAAAACATATGTGAATACCCACCTCGCCTGCACAGCAGCTTCAGCTCTCTCCTTTCCATTGTAATAGCCGTACAGAGGCAGCCATGTCGGGTTGTACGACCCCACGCGCGAGTTCGACACGAACACAAACCTCTCGGCTCCTGCCTTCTGCGCAGCTCTGGCCGCCAGAATCGTCGCGTCTCCGCACATTTTCTCCATCACTTCGTTGCTCCCGAATGCACCTACTGTAGAAACTGCAGAACAAAATATAAACAGTGACAACAGTTCTCAGCATACAAGACGTTCCAGTCCGTGTCAAAAGCTTCACGTACTGACACCAGTGACGCCTTCCACGGCCTTCGCCAGGTCATTCTCATCGAACACGTCACCCTTGTGCCAATCCACTTGGTCGATCCACGGAACGTCCTGCCATTGCGGCTTGCCCGACGGGTTGAGGCTTCGCACCTCAATGCCCTTTTGAACGGCACGCTGCAGGATGTTACTGCCCACGAAACCGTTTCCGCCTACGACCAGCAGTCGGTGCTCGGCCTTGTCGTAAGCCTTGTGCTTGTGTATGGCGCGCTGTCCCGTACGCTTCGCTGCCGATAACATCCTTCAACTTTCTTAGTGTCCTGAGCTCTAGCTGGTCAATTGAAGAGTGACATCGAACCCCGAAATAGAAAAAATAAACTGGTCTTTTTGTAGTTTACCAAATGTATAATACTAAATTAGTAATATTTGACTTTATTGTTGAAGTTATTGGATCACCACAGTAAAATACTGCATTGCTGCTGGGTGATTGTAGCATAGATTTGCAATTTACAAACGATAGCAGCTCATTAAAGTAAAAGATCGCTATAGTTGAAGTGAACCGTCGCGCCTTTTGCAACGGACACTTTTGAAGTGGCAGGCAATAGTGAAGATGGTACGTTCGACTCATGTTCGAGCTCAATGCGAAGCCGACTGTTAAGAGTTTGTTTGCTGTTTGCATTGTGACAGTCGAGTGCCATGTCCGCGTCAGCTTTTGCGAGGTCTCGTGCTGCATTGCGCCGCAAACCAAAACCAGCCAAGAAGGCGCTGGACGAAGAAGACCTGGAGGAGATCAAGGAGGCATTCCATCTTTTCGATACGGATGGCAGCGGATCCATCGACGTTCGTGAGCTTAAAGCTGCAATGAGAGCACTTGGATTCCAGGTTAAGAAGGCGGAAATCCGACAGATGATCGCAGACATCGACAAGGACGAGTCTGGAACGATCAACCAGGACGAATTCATCGAGATGATGACTGGTAAAATGGTGCGTTATTATAGGTTTTAATTAGTCATTGAGCCGATGGCTTGATGCTTAACGGTAGTATTTTCCGTGACAGAATTCGAGAGACTCTCGCGAAGAGATCACCAAGATTTTCCAACTCTTTGACGACGACAACACGGGCAAGATCTCGTTCCGGAACCTAAAACGTGTGTGTACGGAGCTGGGTGAGTCACTAACTGATGAAGAAATGCAAGAAATGATCGATGAAGCTGACCGCGACGGAGATGGACTTATAAATGAAGAGGAATTCTTCCGCGTCATGAAGAAACGCAGTGGAAACCCGCTGGATGATCTAGATAGTGACGATGATTAATGTGTTTTATCTCCAATCCAACTACGATACACTCTGTGGTTGTCATGAATCTGTACTTTGATTTAATACCGACTCGGTTGCTGGTTGCTGGGGAGGTACAGAGCGCAGAGCCGCTTGGATACGAGGATCCGTTATACTAGCTAACCTTTTCTCCAATTTTACTGATTGCAATATTTCCTGCACGCTTCGCTTTACAACCTTCGTACTAGGGAAAGGTGTAGCAGAAGGTGCTGGTGTTAACTCTATTCGCTTTGCGGTTGCTGGACACAGGTCAACTGTACTGTAGCGAATTCTCACACTAGAGCCTGTAGACTCTGATTTTTGACCCAATCGACTTGTGATCATAGTTGATATCGGAGATTCGTTGGTAGAAATCTGTCGGTCGTTGGTTCGATTTGGTATCAAGTCCTGATCACTATCGCTGTCGTTGATGCCGAGAAAAAGCTCCTCCATTTGATCACAAATGGACGCAATTGGCTTCCGAATAGCCACATCAAAATCATAAAATCCTGACGATCCTTGCAACTTAATCTCTCCGTACCCTTCAATACGCTTCCGTTGCCACCAATCTTGAGAAAAGACGCTCAAATGAAGAACTGGAGCTGGAACAAAGTTGCCGAAATCCACAGCTTTAACGTCGTGTGGTGAGGTTTCGGATGCTCTATCAGTAAGTTGCAGGTTAAAGTGTTCATGCCATCCAAAAGCTGCTGAAGATCCTGATTTTGGGTATGGCGATTGTTGTGGTAAGGATTGTGGTGTCTTCCCCCACTTAGAGTGGACATTTCCAGGTTGTAATTTCCACTCGAGACCCATGTAATGAGGTATTACCAGTTCATACTCCACGAAAACAGGATCCGTCGTTCGTAAATTGTCAACAGCGACGATTTCAAGTGCTACCATCAACTTTCGCTGCATTTTACCAGTATCATCGAGTCTAATACCGACATTTTTAAAGTTTTTATCAACTTGTTGCCAGCGCGCAACTTCTACTGCATCACGTTTTTCTTCTTGCAAGCGGATTTCTCGCGCAAGTCGCTGGTCCTCAGTGGATGCAAATGGCAGCAGATCATTTGTGTTATCTAGCACATATTCGTACAAAGAACCAGACGGGGTAGTCAGGTGATATGTGGTGAGTTTAGGGCCCTTTGTGAGCAGGTCAGGATCGCTCTCAAGGTCGACAATTGGCGCTGAAAATGCTGGTGTCGCACAAAACAAGCCACTTTCCTTGTAAAACCTCAACGAACAAAGAACTCGTTCTACGCCCTCAATGAATGCAACAATGTGCATCGCGCGAAATTTATCTTCACGGTTAGCACGGAGCCACACCCGATGCTGATTTGTTGTCCACGAAGCTTCATTTCGTTTGTCACGTGGTCTTCGCGTGAGATCTGGAGGAATGAGATGTGTCCTGATGTCGGTCGACCCATTTGACTGTAGTTCACGATATAAAGGGTTAATTCACGTGGTCTTCGCGTGAGATCTGGAGGAATGAGATGTGTCCTGATGTCGGTCGACCCATTTGGCTGTAGTTCACGATTAAAAGGGTTAAATAACGTTGGATAACAAGAAACGCAAGCCTGGTACCGACCTCTCTCGGAATATAATCGTCCACATCCACGTATGTCGATAAGATGTCGGCGGTGTCGGTCTCAGACAAGTTTCTGTTCCCACGCTGTCAAAATTATTCAAAAAGTTAAGATATAAATCATATTTCTATTGGCCACTTGTTATACCTTTCGATTAGTCAGTTGAATTCCTCTTGCTTCTAAACATTCCTGCTCTCGCTTCTTTTCCCTTGTATAAAATCAGAACATTGAGTCACAACAATAGTGTTCCCACGCTGTCAAAATTATTCAAAAAGTTAAGATATAAATCATATTTCTATTGGCCACTTGCTATACCTTTCGATTAGTCAGTTGAATTCCTCTTGCTTCTAAACATTCATGCTCTCGCTTCTTTTCCCTTGTATAAAATCAGAACATTGAGTCACAACAACAGTCAGTTGTATTGCTTTTTACTTGACTGTAGTATAGTGAATATACCTCAAACTAAGTTTCTTCTCCTGCCATCGGAAACAATATTTCCATGTTCTGCCGACAGGAACCGAGTCGACACTTGAAACATTTCCAAACCCGGAAATCTGCCATTCTCACACATCAGTTTACTAACAAACTGCCATTGATTAGACTCTATTGCTCACCGACCTTGCGCAGTATCACGTTAATTAGTAGATTTTCCAGCGGATCGCGCACATGATAGTACTGTGTCGTTGGTTTGCTGCTCATTGCGCTCGTATCCATGAAATGAACGTCGCGTCCTTTCGCAGTAAAAGTTGTGCGTCTTTTCAAGATCAGTTACGTTATGAGCGAGTTTGGTGCAGAAGAGAGCGGTAATGGTACGTTAGGCGAATGAACTTCTTCTCACAGAACTATGACACGAGTTACAATGTTGCTCAATAATTATTGTCCAATGTTACACTAGCTTATCTTGGGCCTCTTTATGAGAGCAGGTATTGTGCAGATGTCACGCAAGAACAATCTTTGTCGTCAAAAATTAAATTAATTTTCCCCAAAGTGATTATTGCAGATATATTGACAACGATGACGAATGGCTTAGCTTCAATGCTGTAGACGCTGAGGTGACATTACATTGAGATAGATTCCTTGAATGGAGAAAATAACTGGGTTCGTTTGTTTACAGACCGAGACGGAGTCCATTCGTCAGGAGAGTAAAGACCGACTACGCGTCAGATCGAACGAGCTAAAACGATTCCATGATAAAATTTGTGTTCGTGTGACGGCCCGAGAGAGACAAAATCGACTCGAAGCTCAGCGAGCACAGAAATATTTGGTGGGCTTCATGTTATGATTATTTATGAATTGCAGCGTCAAACTAACAGTCTTTAAAATGTCATAGGATGCGAAATGTGCCAAACTGTTTTCAACGATTGAGCCACTGCGACAAAGTGGAAATACACCACCAGTACAAATCTCCACTTATTCGTACTTTCAGGAACTGAAGAAGAAGAAGAGTATCATACTAAAGGTTTGTCTGTATTCTTCACATTAAGACTCATCTCGTTCGACTTACACTTGTTTTAAGCAGGACTGTCCTCTAAGTCGTCAAATTGACCAGGTACTATTTTTACAAAAAAGATTAAACTTACTTTTATGATTAAACTAATGTGAAATTATATGCGATCAGAGCCTACGCTTAGATGCTGAGATTCGTGAAGAGCTCCTACAATCGACTGAAATTTCACGCTTTAAAGCTTTTAACAACGAATGTGAAGGGAGAACAGAGAATGTTAGCGAAAATACAACAATTCAATCACCAGTTTTACTACCAGAGCAGGTAAGTACAGTATTCGCTCATCATAGAAAGATGATCGCTAACTCATTACTACATTTACTGTAGCGCATCGCTTTGTATGCTTTGGTGCGGCGGCAATACATGGAAATGAATCGAGCCAAAACGCAGAATAACGTCAAGCAAGGAGCTTCCCAGGCTTCCAGCAGTACCGAAGCCAAGTCCCCGACTTCAAATTCCTCCATAGTAGCAGCTGTATGTGGTAGCAGAGCTCGTCGAGCTGGTAAAACTAGCAGCGGAGATCGATGGACCAGTGCAGGAGTTAAAGTGTGCGTAGGAATTGCTCTTTTTGGGGAAAGTTGAAGCTTTTCTAGCTAACTTTGTGCTGGTCAGAGTTGATATGACAACGGGATGCGAGACACGAGTACATCGTCAAACTAGCACGTCCACAACACCATGGAGGTAAGGTACATGAACTCCTATACACTTGAGCTTTTCATGACCACTGCAAATTCTACAGGAAGAAAAAGAAGAATACGAAGATACCAACAGCGGCAGTGGAGCATGAGCGATTCGTTCGTGCACTTCAAGCACAGCTCGGAACCCCAGCTCTTTGTTCGTGTGCTAAAGCTGGACCAACTTCGATCGGGTCGTCAGGTTCGTGTGCAAACAATTGTGCACTGTACAAACAACCCAAGAAGCGTGAGAAACTTCTTCTAAGTGTCTATAAACAGCAACAGCACGAGACACCTACAGCTGCCACCTCGCCGCTGCTCTAGCAAAGTCCAATGATTTATTGGCACTTCAATTCACTTTTTTTCATTCTACACCGTCATGATGACTTCACCGTCTTCATCTTGCGTCTCGCTCTCTCCATTACCTGCAAAGATACCGTTCCACACAGTGCTCCAAATGTCAGGACCGTGTTTGTCAACGTATCGAGTAAACGTGGCTTGCTCACGTTGAGCCTTAGACGTCCAAGCATCCAGCTTCAGTGGCTGTGCTCGAGGTTCCTGAGGCTCCTCCTCTTCATCAAGCTGCTTCTCGAGTTGATGTAAATCCAGTACACTCATGTTGCTATTGGTGCTATTCGGAGGTCCACCTACGATAGTGCTGGCTGTATCATCACTGGTATGAGAGAAAACGTCAGTTGCAGTCTGCTACAAACAAAGAAACCATCGTAAGCACACCTGTCGTTTACCAACAGCAGCATCGCCGTTCCTCACCTGCTTCGTAGCATTAGTCATCTGTCGTATCTGTCTCTTCAAGCTTTCCAATTGCTGGTGCTGGTCCTTAATGTAGTCATTCGCGTCCTCAAGCTGCCTCTGAACGACCGTCTTCTCTTCACGCAGCTTGCGAACATAATCCAGCATTACGCGCTCTTCTCCAAGCATCTGAATCTCCTGTGACTCTTGCACCAGAATTTCAATTGTTTTCTTCAATTGATTCACCAGCAAATCTTTTTCCTCAAGTTGAAGCAACAATTTGCCGTTCTGAGCTTCATGTGTGCAGATCCCTGACCCGTCAGTACCATTCACCAATCCACAGGAAGTACCGTCATTGCTACCAGCCTTCACTCCGTCACTTACATCTATCTGCACTTGTTTGTTTCTATCCTCCTCACTCTCTCCGAATAATTCCTTCACCTCCGTCTTCGTAGCCACTTCAGCTGCCGTCTTGTCCTTGCTAAAGCCTTCCTCTCCCTTTAAACTCGTATCAGCGTGACACATCAACAGCATCTTCGTACACTCAACTTGATTGGTTTGACACGCTAAGTGCAACGGCGTCGCTCCTTCCGCATTGCGAGCATCCACGAGCTTTTGCTGCTTCACGTCTTCTCTCTTTAATAGCTCCTTCATCACGTTTATAGCTTGACACGACGCCGCCCAATGCAGCAACGAACCACCCGTAGCTGCGTCCGTGACGCCCACGTCCACACCTGCTGCTAGCAACTGGTTGACGCTCTGCACGTCATTAGCAGCGACTTGCTGGATTAGAAACTGGTGGAAGACCAGCAGCAAATCCTGCGCCTTCAGCTGCTGCGCCAGTGCGTAAGCAGAGCAATTAGTATCGTTTCCTGACTGCTGCTTGCTCTGATGGTGTGGGGGGAAACCAGCAGCCAGCAGAACGCGCAGTGCGTCCTTCTTGCCACTCGACACGGCCACGTGCAGCGGTGAGCGTCCCGTCACGGGGTCCACCACGTCCTCCAGAGACAGGCGGTCACGTCCATGATCAGCCAGCGCCTTGATGACGTCGGAGCGACCGTACTCTGCCGCCAGGAAGAAGCCGTCCACTGCCTCCTGCAGCTCTTTCGCCATTGTCATTTAAGATTATGTTGTGTTACGCTGTGCCACTCTGTGCGCTCTGATTGGTCTAAAAAGGATCAAAGTTCAGATGTAGCCATTCCGACCACGTACGTCAGCAATAAACATCGCGAAATGGCTACATATAAGGTGTCCATGTTGCTCACTTGCAGCGCGTGTAGTTGGAATAAATATGGGTATATTGGATGTATCCTCGCTATGATGGCGTCCTGTGTGGCGCTGGCTGGTCACGGACCCCGACCGAGAGAGCTTCGCCCCGTTTTCCTTCGACGGAAGAAAAACAAGAGCAAAGACATCGGAAGGGGGGTCCAAATCAATATTTTAGCCTATTCACACGCAAAGCTGCGGCGTAGAGAGGTCTCGTCGCTGCGTCATCCATCCACCTGCTCTGCGTCACAGCAATTTCCATTGCCTATAGCTCGAATCATCCGAGCGTTTAGAGCTCCTTCTCCTTGGTCTCTACGTCCTTCATGAACTGGGTGAGCTGGCCGGTGGCAGCAAGAATCAGGCCGTGGAACGGCGGCGACGGGTCGTTCGGGTGCGACTTGAACTCCGGGTGGTACTGCGTAGCGAAGTAGAACGGGTGCACGTCGCGGTCGAGCTCGACAACCTGCATACGCTCACCCTTGTCGTCCGTGCCGACAAAGTTGAGACCTGCCTCGCGGATGGCAGGCACAAGCTCCGGGTTCACCTCATAACGGTGACGGTGACGCTCCAGGATCGGCTTGTTCTTGCCGTAAAGGTAAGACACCAGCGAGCGCTTCGCCGGGTCCTCCTTCTCGTGGACAATGGTACGGCGCTCTCCGCAGCGCATGGTGCCGCCCATGACCTCTGGGTTAATCTCAGGCATGAAAACCACTACCTTGTGTTCAGTATCAGCGTTAAACTCCTCACTGTTGGCGTCCGTCCAGCCGATAACGTTGCGAGCGAACTCAATCACAACAACCTGCATACCCAAACACACTCCTAGGTACGGAACACGGTTCTCACGAGCATACTTGGCCGTGAGCACCTTGCCATCCACACCACGGTCACCGAATCCGCCCGGCACAACGATACCGTCCACGCTGCGCAGCTTGCGCCACGCTTCATCGTAAGCCTTGGGGTCGCTCTCACGCTTCTCCACCTCCAGATCGCTGGCTTCAATCCACTCGATCTCCAAGTCGCGGTTGCACTTCATGGTGGCGTGTTTGAGCGCCTTAATGACACTCAGGTACGAGTCTTGAAGACCCGTGTACTTGCCCACGAGCGCGACTTTGCACACCTGCTCGAACGAGTCCACGCGGTGAGCCATAGCCGACCAGGCCTCAAGGTCCGGCTCGCAGAAGCGGTCCATGAGCTGCAGCTTGGACATGAGGATGCTAGCAGCTCCCTGCTTGGACAGTAGCAACGGTACGTGGTAGATGTTGCTCACGTCGTGCACTGACAGTACGTGATTGGCCGGTACCTGGCAGAACATTCCGATCTTGGCCTTGGTTCCAGGCTCAAGCTCAGTGCTACTACGACAAATGATAACGTCAGGGGTGAGACCAGCACTACGCAGCTCCTTAATAGCATGCTGCGTCGGTTTAGTCTTCTGCTCACCTACAGAGCCCAGCACAGGCACAAGAGACACGTGCACAAGACAGAAGTTCTCTGGTCCCACACGGAACTGGAATTGGCGGAGAGCTTCGAGGAACACCATACTCTCAATGTCACCGACCGTTCCACCGACCTCAATGAGGCAGACGTCAGCAGCCTCGTCGTCCACAGCACCAGCTCCACCAGCGTGTTGACCGTCCACTCCAATCTGAGCCACACGCTCAATCCAGTCTTGAATGGCGTCCGTCACATGGGGAACTACCTGCACCGTCTTGCCCAGGTAATCACCACGACGCTCCTTCTCCAGTACGTGAGTGTACACTTTACCCGTCGTGATGTTGTGGTCGCGTGTGAGTGTAATACCGAGGAAACGCTCGTAGTTTCCCAAGTCTAGATCACCTTCACCGCCGTCGTTAAGCACGAACACTTCGCCGTGTTCGAATGGGGACATGGTACCGGCATCGCAGTTAAGGTATGGGTCAATTTTGATGCTCGTGACACGCAGACCCAGCGACTTAAGGACGACGCCGATGCTGCTGATGGTGATGCCTTTGCCCAGACCACTCACAGTGCCACCGGTTACTGCCAAGTATTTCATATTGTGAGAGTTGTAGGTAGACAAAAAAGACTTCCACTGCTGACAACTAATGGCCGAATGGCAGCGCCACACTGTGACTCGAAGAGGTACGGGTTGTAAAACGTCAGACCCGTTTCGTTTTTAGTTTGGAAATTGTATGTGAAACGGGTTGACCCGGTCAATTGCGCGAGAGAAAGGGAATGGCAGCGCCACACTGTGACTCGAAGAGGTACGGGTTGTAAAACGTCAGACCCGTTTCGTTATTTAGTTTGGAAATTGTATGTGAAACGGGTCGACCCGGTCAATTGTGCGAGAGAAAGTCCATTCGAATTGGTTGGACGGCTGGAGATGGCGGGAACGGGTTTCCCATTGGCGCGCTATAGAATTTAAATTGCTGCGTTTGCCATGGAATCTACCATGGACTGTACCGGTACAGAGGTATTACATGTGTATTGGACCTTTATTTATTGCAGCAATCACAACCGAGTGCTTCGTCAGAAAGGTGGCTGAGCGCTAGCGGTAGCTTCATTCGCTTCGGCTCGAAAATAATATTTAGTCTAAACTTGCAGTGTAGTCTCATACTTAAATAAGTATTCAGCAAGCATCGCCAAGCAATAGCACAATCAAGCTCTCTGAATGTATCCAAGCTCTGACGGTACATGTAGCCATCCATTCAAGTTGAAGTTACATATTGAAGCCAATCTCGTAGCATTGCACAAGCAAAGTGCGAGTAGCATTGGTTCTCCTTGCTATACATGTATCAGCTCTTACTTCGTATCTATCCAATAATCACACCAAAGGGCGCCGCTTCCAACAATTTCATCGACACCTACTCGACTAAGCTCGAGGCTTCTCCGTGGCGAATGGTAGTGAACGAAGCGGACGAAGCGAAAGCAAGCGCTTCACTTGCAAGATTGCGACTGTTTCTATCGTCTCATTCTCCGAATGGAGCAGGCGATGATGCTCGTCCTGCATCACCCGAGCATCCATCGGTAGATGTCCCAAAAGAAGGTCATCATGACGACACCAGTCCCCAAGCAGCATCAACAACACCGCAGCAATCAAATTGGGACACCCAAATTCTAGCTGACGAAGAGGAAGACGACGTTGTTCAAGCCACTATCCCTGCTGCGGGAGCCGTGGCAAGTGTGACTCCAATGAGTCAATCGACCAAGGAATTTGCACGCGTAAAGTACCTCCTGCAATGCTCATTGCCAGGCTATCAGGTTCACGAGGGGGTTGTGATCTGGGATATGCGGAACCCGTCGCTAGTTGCTCAGTACGAGCAGCACACTGCAGGATTGCTTGAGCTCGAGTCATGGGTCGCAGTAAATGACCTTGGCGCCGATATGGGTGACGTTCACAGCTACGGCTTCACGTCGCTCGATGCCAATCAAACTGGAATGAAGTTCACGACTGGAAACCTTCAGCTCAGTGCTCCACCTCCTCCTGAACCTTCAGCCGAGCCAAAGAAAACATCGAGTACGCGGCAGCTTGTGCTTTGCAAGATCGCGGTTGGCCGATCTCTTGTCATTCAAGACGAGGAAGAGGCCAAAGCACGCCTTCCACCTGGTTATCACAGCTATTACCTGCACCGCGATGAAGAGACTCAGGCAGAGGAGCAGGCTCTTCTACTGGATCGTGGTTACTATCACGAGTACATCTTGAACAATACGCTCCAAGTCTTACCTCAATACCTTGTGCGGTTCACCTTCTCAGCAGTAGAAGCGCATGACCCTGCAGTGGGTCCCTGTGCGCTTTGTGAACAACATCCTGCTGTTGTCGTCTGCCGTAATTGTGAGGCGCAAATTTGTGCTCAATGCGACCAAGAAGTCCATTCGGCCAATAAGTTAGTTCGACGACACAAGCGGACGCCTCTGCGTAATAAGTTCAAGATGTTAGCAAGTATAAGTGCTGGACGAGGCAGACGACGAAGCTCGACGCCGTCTCTTGCTGCTGCTATGGCAGAAGCTGCGGCGGACAATCGTCCTAGCAGCACAGAAGCAGCCGAAGCTCAGATCAACGAGATCATTGCAAAACAAATGGAGGATGGTCTGCTGGCAGAGGATTCCCAGACGCCAATATGCCGCAGTCATCGGAGCAAGAAAGTGGAGTTTTATTGCCCTGTATGTCAGGTACCGGTGTGTGTGAGCTGCAAAATGGTCGGAGATCACTCGATTGGAGAGAAAGGGTCACACCGTTTGTTGACGGTTGCAGATGCATACGAAAGTTGTCTACGAGAGTCTCTGCGTCCTGATCCACTGATTTCATCTCGCAAGACTGTGATTGAAAACAAATTACAGTTCTTTAATCGTGTTCAGCGAGCAGTGCAAGACAACAAGGCACAAGTGGCAGCTGCTATTAAAGAACAATGTGCACGCGCACTCCGCAACTTAGATGAAGCAGTCGCTATTAAAACGCGTGTGTTGTCGGGAGAAACGCTCGAGTTTGAGCGCCAAATACAACAAATTGACTGGGTGGACGAAAGTCTGGAGGACCACCGAAGATTGCTGCCAGCCTTGGAATTTCTCTCTGCTTGGAGTCAACACAAACTGCTTCGAGCGGAGCAACGCGACTTCCCTCCATTTGCGAACGGTTCAACTAACAGCGCTGAACAAGTCAAAGCAGATCTACAGCTCATAGGTGAGCTTGGTATCCAATCTGCAGAGCATCTAGCCACACCCCATCATTCATTCTTGTCTGGAGACGTTGATCCCGCTATCAGTGAAGGTGACGTCCTTAGCAACCAAGGTGGTCACCCAGACGGTTCACAAGTGGAACTGAAAGCTGCTGCTTTACTGGCGCAACTTCAACGATCAGGTGACAACGACCTTCGTAAGCGACTACTTACCATGAAGGCCTCACTACCACTGGAGCCCAACACCATCTTCATGGCATCACGACGCGTCGTGTCCCCGAAATGTCAGGAGCTCCTGGACGAGATCCGGCACGACATTATAGTTCAGAACAGTGCCAGGAAGAGCGCAACGTCTTATGTCTCCCCTCGACGTACTGGGCCTTCTCTAGTCGGATTGACCAGTCGAACGGCCGACTCGACAGCCACATTGCGCGCGTTCTCAGGGCAACCAAACGCCAGAAAAAGTTCCGACGAACTGCGTTCTCCTGATCAACGCCAACGTCGCGGCACCAACGCGTGGTCGACGCTACTACGCCACGAAATGGGACTCACGGACTAAGAAAAAAAGAGTCAGCATTTTAATAAGTAAGTCAAAAGATACTTTTCTGCGGTGCTGCAGAACCCAAAATTAGGTTTTCTTCAAGCCTGATTAAGTACGATTGGGTCCATATTTTTGGGTCGACGTTTCAGAAATAGGGAGCACAAGACGTTGAGGAGGAAAAACTGCCACGTGCGCACACTCTCCCATCTGCAAGCCTCTTCCTCGTACTTGTGAGGCTACCAGCAGTGTCTTGCACCCATCCATCACATCGTTCAGTTCAATTGGGATCTTTACAGCTTTCTACCACCGTCTAGAGCGCCATATTAACGTCAGGAGGACCCACACCACGAGACTCAACATGGTGCGCGTGTACACCAGTTTCCCAGCGCTTGTGGCCGCCTGCTCGACCCTTGTAGCCATTGCTGAAGCGGCTGGAATGACTATGGAGCTGCATCGCCTTCCCAAGCACGAAATTCACCCTGAGAGGTACGCGAGACGCCTGAGCGTCAAAGAAGACGCACCGGAGCTGGTGCCGCTGCATTTAGGACTCGGGTACGTTGCTGTTGCTATAACTACATTGTCACGAGATATTGCTGGGACTAAAGTGGCTGTTTGGTTGTTTTAGAACGCACTACACGTGGATTTATGCTGGAACGCCACCGCAAAGAGCGTCGGTAATCACGGATACGGGCAGCGGTCTCATGGCCTTCCCATGCTCGGGCTGTGATGGTTGTGGCAACCACACAGACCAACCGTTCCTGGCTGACAATTCGTCCACGCTAGTGCACGTGACTTGTTCGCATCAGTCGTTCTTTCAGTGTAAGGAGTGCAAGTTAACATCGGACACGTGTGGCATCTCCCAGTCGTACGTGGAAGGGAGCAGCTGGAAAGCATCCGTAGTCGAGGATATCGTGTACTTGGGAGGAGAAGCGAGTTTCCATGACGAAGAGATGCGCAACCAATACGGCACGCACTTCCAGTTCGGATGTCAGAGCTCTGAGAAGGGACTCTTCGTCACACAAGTAGCGGATGGTATCATGGGACTGTCCAACTCGGACAATCATATTGTCGCGAAGTTGCACCGGGAGAACAAAATCCCTAGCAATTTGTTTTCACTCTGTTTTACAGAACAAGGTGGAAGTATGTCGGTTGGTCAAGCCAACACCAAGGCACACCGAGGAGAAATATCTTACGCGAAAGTTATCTCCGACCGATCTGCCAGGTAAGTTATTTCTTATTCGTTATATTTAAAATTTCGTATTTTACTAATTGGTTTATTTCTAAATTTTATGTCTGCCACAGTCACTTTTTTAAGTTTCACATGAAGGACATTCGTATTGGTGGCAAATCCATTAACGCCAATGAGGAGGCATACACCCGAGGACATTACATAGTGGACAGTGGAACAACCGACTCGTACCTTCCCCGTTTGCTGAAGACTGAGTTTTTACAGGCTTTTAAGGCAGTTTCGGGTCGTGAGTACCAGGTGGGTACAACCTGCAATGCATATACGAAAGCAGACATGGCGTCGCTACCAACTCTTCAGTTTGTTATGGAAGCGTATGGAGATGAGAATGCCGAAGTGATTCTGGATGTGCCGCCCCAACAATACCTTCTCGAGACCAACGGTGGCTTCTGTGGAGGTATTTATCTCTCGGAGAACTCTGGTGGCGTCATTGGAGCCAACCTCATGATGAACCGTGACGTGATTTTTGACCTTGGCAATCAGCGAGTGGGTTTCGTGGATGCCGATTGTGCTTACCAGAGTAACTCGTCGACAACAGCGTCTCCGTCTATCAGCAACAATTCAACAAGTAGCACCGTGGGGGAAGAGAACACTATTGTTCCCACCGCTACTAAGCCGATAGCCGTCCCTTTAGCAACGGTAGCATCAGATCCGAAGCCCACATCCGCTCCAGCTTCTGTGAAACCAAATCTTACGCCTGCATCAACACCGGCAGAACCAGTCAAGTTGACCCCACAGCCCATCGTAGCGACTACGGAGCCAACGAGTACGACTGTATCCACACCGATACCAACAGAAGAGTTGACACCGGAGCCCACAGCAGTCGTCTCTACCTCGACATCAACAATTCCAACGGCATCGACACCAGCAGCGACTTCAGCGAATATCTCCACTCTGGATCTTGCTTCGAGCACGGCTGATATGAATATTAAACCTTTGTCTGAAGAAAATACGGCAAAGACGCAATCGTCGTTGAATGATGACGCAGACGCGAAGGCGAGAGAGAAATCGTCCGGTGGCGCCCACCCAATGGTTCTCACGATCGTGGGGGCGGTTCTAGTGGTAGGTTTCCTGGTGATGATGCTTATTTCAGTCAGTCGGCGGAGGCAAAAGACCGGCAAGGATCAGCTTTGGAGCCGCGTTAAGGGCAGCGAAGAGGATGAGGATGACGACGATGAAGAAGAGTTTGGCGTGGTTCGCAATGACAAGAAAGGCTCGGGGAAGCACCAGCGACTTGAAGCAGAAGATGATAACAATGATGATGATCCTGGCCAAAGCAGCAGCGATGAAGAGGACGATGTTTTCGACCGAAAAGCTGTGCAAGAGGAGTCGAAAGTGGACAACCGCACGTTGGAGCGGCTTTGAGTACCACATCTACCCAGTCAATAAACATTCCATATACGATTGTCGTGAAGATTGGTCAGATTTACCCAATCAATTAGTGCACGGTGCGTTTCATGCCCTCACACTATTAATAGCCTTTTTAAATGTGAATCATACCAGTATTACCCTTTCATAAGCTACTACGTCGGCTTTATTTAGAAGCCCCTAATTAAAATGGTGGTGGTTATAGATATCACGTAAGGGTCGAGTGGAGCAGTCTCCTGACCTTTCACGCCAAAGATTTGTCGACCGTTGGTTTAGGTAGATACGCTGTTCCATGCCACTTTGTGCTCGTAGCAACAGACGAGAACCGCATCACTATCAGAAGAAGGAGAAAGCTTGCTCTATTCACTGGTAGGTCTCGGTATGAGACGATACGTTGGCTTGGCAGTGGCGACAGCACTATTAATTGTGGAGACCTCAGCAACAGTCAACTTTGTCGCCAATGTTGAGGCTTACGGAGATAGTGTGGAGGCAAAACATCAGGACGACAAGAGTGGGCAGCTTCGTAAGGGGATTCTAGACCAAACTGCGACGACAGGTACCGAGAGAAGTGATGATTTGGGACTTAATAATGACGAAAAACTAGAAGTCGAGTCGAAGCAGGTACACGGTCAAGAGTTGAAGAATACACTCGCTTATAACAGCGAAGGAGATATCGGCACCAAGTTGACGAGTGTTCAGGTACGTGTAATCGACGAAGGTGTGCGGTGGAATCAAGATGATGATGATCTTGGCGACGAAAAACTACTTGCGATAGGCAAAAAGTATCTTTCCAACGAAAACCTACTAGCCGAGACGTATCCTCACCATCATAAGAATGAAGGGCTCAGTAACGATGAAGACGCCAAAATGATTGAGAAATACTGTAAGAAAATTACAGGTGCGGACGGAGACTGGTACGATTGCGACCAGGAATCAACGAAGTTTCAAGATGGCACCACACCCAACGCAGAAACAGCAGGTGATGACGACGGGTTTGAGGAAGACTATGGAGCATATCCTGTAGAGGCATACACCGATCCACCATGTGAGCCTACACCAGCACCAGGAGGACCCACACCAGCACCAGGAGGACCCACTCCAGCACCAGGAGGACCTACACCAGCACCAGGAGGACCAACACCAGCACCAGGAGGACCCACACCAGCACCAGGAGGACCTACACCAGCACCAGGAGGACCTACACCAGCACCAGGAGGACCCACTCCAGCACCAGGAGGACCTACACCAGCCCCGTCACAACCACATGAGCCAACCACACAGCCCACACCGTCTCCAACAAAACCACATGAACCAACATCACCTACAACGACACCCAATCCAACACCAGCACGAACAGCCACCGTACTCCCTTCAGGTACTTCAACCGGAACGACAGGACAAGGAACAACCACATCAGGAAGAGCAAACCCGTCAGTTGGGTCAACTACGACGACATCGGGAAGTACAATTTCAGGAGAGAAAAGCGCTACTGAAACCACCACGAAGAGCGGAACTGACCAAACCACCACAAAGAGTGGAGGTGGAGCAACCGTAAGCGCTGGTGGCATCGCTGGAATCGCAATCGGGTGCGCTCTGTTCGTGGCGATTGTCGTGGGAGTCGTGCTTTTTCGACAAAAGTCGCTGGCTCGACAGCGCGAGGAAAATCTGTTTTCTGGCGTTGGCGGCGGATTGGAGACGGACTATGCGGCCATGTAAGTCCGAACTAAGAGAGAGCAACAAGTATAGGACTGCAGTATTAATACTCAATCTGCAATAACAATAATTGTTGCCGTACTTGAAGTGTAGCTCATCATCTATTTATAGCCTTCTCATTGGCTATAAATAGGTTCATTATAACTACTACCGCGTATGTCTCACTCCATCATTATTACGTGTAGCCATGACGTTAATGGCGTCTCGATGCGGAGCTGCTGGCGGTCAATGGCGAGCGTCTCTCGCTCTCATCTTGGCTGTAGCATGCGCTCACGTATTTTGTGCTCCTGTCAGTGAGCAAAGTTTTGTGAAAATCCAGTTGCACAAGCAGCAGCAGCCAAGTGCAGAACTGTCTTATCGACTGGCGACACAGCAGGAGCGAGTGCGAAGGCGAACGCAGGAGACGATTGGAGACCCAAACGGAGACTTTGCATTGGGCGCATTGTCGCTAAGTGAAGCTCCACTGGGTGTAGGCTTTGGGTGGGTCTAAAGTAGATTCAAAGTGGCTACAAAATGGGACTGACCTACTTTTTTGTGATCTGCAGCACTCACTACGCTGAGATTTACTTGGGGATTCCAGCGCAACGAGCATCTGTGATTGTAGATACCGGTAGTCACATGACAGCTTTACCCTGTAACGCTTGTGTTGGCTGTGGGACGCATACGGACCCACTTTTCGACGTCTCCAAGTCGACGACGGCGAAATATCTGGCATGTCATGATTTTGATTCGTGTCGATCGTGTGAAGCAGACCGCTGTTATATCTCTCAGGTGATTAATTATACGAGTTCTGATGCAATGGATTGTATGAAATACTAATCTGTATGTGTTTCTACAGAGTTATATGGAAGGCAGTATGTGGCAGGCTGTGATGGTGGACGAATTGGTGTGGGTAGGAGGATTTTCTTCAAAAAGTGACGAAATGGAGGGATTACTGAGGACTTTTGGGTTCCGATTCCCAGTGGGTTGTCAGACGAAAGAGACAGGACTCTTTATTACGCAGAAGGAGAACGGCATCATGGGGCTGGGTCGTCATCGTGCGACTGTCCTTGCTTACATGCTGAGTGCAGGTCGAATCACACACAACCTCTTTACTTTATGCTTTGCTGAAGATGGGGGCGAACTTGTTTTCGGAGGAGTGGATTACAGCCATCACACTAGCAATGTCGGCTACACACCGCTACTCAACGACAACTCTGCGTATTATCCTGTCCATGTCAAAGACATTTTGGTAAACGGAGTGTCGCTTGGAATTGACCCCAGTGCCATCAATTCAGGCAAAGGCGTCATCGTTGACAGCGGTACAACCGACACATTCTTTGATTCAAAAGGACAGCGTAACTTTCTCAACGCGTTCAAGAAAGCAGCGGGTCGAGAATATAGCGACAAACGTATGACGCTTTCCACTGCTGAGCTAGCAGCTCTTCCAGTGATTTCCATTATATTGTCTGGGATGAAAGGAGATGGCACTGATGACATTCAACTGGATGTTCCCAGCTCACACTATCTCACGCAGGGTAGCGACGATGGATCGTACTATGGCAATTTCCACTTCTCGGAACGCAGCGGCGGCGGTGAGTTTTACAATGGGTTTTTGTTTCTTTCATGTATACAATTACAGCACCTGCTTAACAATTGATTTCGTCAAATTAGTTCTCGGTGCGAGTACGATGGTTGGCTTTGACGTGATATTTGATGTGGAGAGCAAACGCATTGGGTTTGCTGCGTCTGATTGTGGTTCGTCGCTCTACTGGATTATTAACTACGGACTTAACACTAATGTTATGCAATACTATATTTGATGATCACAGGAAAAGGTTATACCAACCGTAGCATTGCAGAGCCAATTGCTTCAAATAACACAAATAACGCCAACCAGACAGCAGCCAACAGTGCATCACCGACTACCGCAGAGGTTACCGATAGACCACCACCGGCGAACATTCACACAACCGTTAACTCATCAATTGAGTCAAACACAACAGCAGCAGCATTGGACGTCGTGGTAGGAGATCCCGAAGTCATTGCCAGTTCATCTACTGGTGTGGTCACGAAGCGTTCAAGCCCTGTTTATGGAGTGTTCATCGCGGAAATGATCCTAATCTCGCTAGTGGGTGTTGCTCTTGCCGTCATGGTGTGGACGAAGTGGCGCACACGGGCTTGGTCTCGCATTCCTGAAGCCGTAGAAACTTCCCGCGCCCACATGCAGTCAATTGTGGACATTATCGACGATGAAAGTCCGTCTCCGGCGTCCTCCCAGAGAAACCCACTGTCTCCTCGCTCGCGAGCCGCAAGGAAAGGTCCATCTCCGAAATTCACAATTGGCTTAAGCGGAGAAGAAGACGCAAATGAATTCGGAGAAGATGCGGATAGTCCAGGAACTCGCTCCAACCTTTGAGACTGTCAACAACAATAAAGTTTATCTCGAGTGTAGCCATCTATTCGGATCACGTTGAAGTTGGTCTGACTCTTTTTTCTGTCTTGAGTCATCAGTGCCACCTCGACTTAGTGACATATTGGAAAAGGCAAATGCAGTCGCTTGACGGACGCCTCAAGCTGCGTGCCTTCCTGGATGCAGCAGCAGATGGAGATGTATCCATAGTCGATACGTGGCTCTTGACTGGAACTAGAGGTGACGTGAATATGACGATGGGAGAAGGCTGGACAGCGTTGCTCTACGCCGTGGCGCACAGTCGCTTGGGGATCGTAAAGCGACTTTTGGAAGAAGAGACCATTGATCTAAACGCCACTTCAATGTAATATCTCCAGCCTACTGATTTTTACTTGTAGAAGTGTTTAATACGCTTAATGATACATGTACTTAGAATGGGAGCTTCGGCCTTGACATTAGCGCTTACCCGCAAAAACAACACATTGGTAGCTCTACTGCTGCGCAACGGAGCGTCGCGTGCAACAATTTGTACGTGAGTTACCAGGAAATACACAGATCTGGTGCTGACTTTTGCGTTTGAACTGGTGGCGGTTGCAGCGAACGGACTGTGGCAGGAAATCGAAGCGGCTTCATGGATTCGCGCTAATGTGAGGCACATGCTGTCTCCTGACTGGGCCGAGGTGTGGACTCCGACTTTGCATCGACATTTTCCACCGGCAGAACGCGAAAAGTGTCGCCTTGTGGTGTACGCGAACACGTTGGCGTTGCGACCACAGGATGGACGAAATAGTGGCTCCGATAATCTGTCCACGTTGTCATCGTTAACCATGCGCCTTGTGGTGTACGCGAACACGTTGGCGTTGCGACCACAGGATGGACGAAATAGTGGCTCCGGTATTCTGTCCACATTGTCATCGTCAACCATAGAGACAATGCGGCAATTGTGGTGGATTATTGCTGCCTTGACGGGCTCAGATGTCCAAGTAGCAGACAAATTCGGCGTTCGATGGCGACACCTACCGCCGCCATTGATTGTCCACATCATCGAGTATGCGGTTTATCTTTGGTGAAACTGTCGACGAGTTGTAGCTGGTGCAGGGACAGCGCTGCAATTGAAAGTTGAGCCGGGGACCCCCGACTGGTGTCACTTTGGGAAAACTTGTCCGACGAGACTCGAATCAGCCTGCAGTGCAGGGCGCAGAGAGATTCATTGGCTTCCCACACCGCTGCGCTGCAATTGAAAGTTGAGCCGGGGACCCCCGACTGGTGTCACTTTGGGAAAACTTGTCCGATGAGACTCGAATCTGCCTGCAGTGCAGGGCGCAGAGAGATTCATTGGCTTCCCACACCGCGGTCAAACAGTGATGCTTGTTCCCCATCTTTAAGAAGTCAGTCCCGCTCTGTTTCAGAAGATGAAGCATCGAAGATTCAATCATATGGGACGTCCATGGGCCCCACAGCTTGTGCAATTGCTTAAACTGTATTAGCGCTAACATGACTACCGGTAGAATGAATCGAACTGTTTTGGACTAGAAATGGCTAATGTACTTGGTACACTACACACTCTATGACTCACAGTACCGTATGAAGAGTCCTCTTTGAGGACAACTTGACCTTGTTGAAGTGGGTGCGTGCCACGCCGGCGCAGTCAAATCGACTGGCCGTCGTGCATCTGCACTTTGGTCGCTCTGTACAGTTCCCAGATTTACCGCACATGTATAATAAATAATACATACCGTATTATCTACTAACAGTACACGTTGTAATGGATAGAACCTTGCACAGCACCAACGTGCAGCAAACGTTCGCATGTGAAATTGTTGCCGTCGATCCTCGCGTTTGGCTGGACAGGGTGCGTCGCGCATATCCGGATACGTGCTCACTATATTGCCATGACATTTTAAGCTTCATTTCTGTAAGAGACGCTCGAATGCCTCTTTTGACCAACTCCCTGAGGACCGATGTCATCGCGTTCGTTTGGCTGCGCTCATGTTGTAACGATTCGAATTTTAGGTAAGTACAGTGCTCAGATTGCTCGAAAGCTCCGTACTGGGCAAGCCTCCGCAAATACCACGCGGTCCAGCCCCGGGTGGCTTAGCTTTGGCTCGCATCAGACCGTCATTATCTTTTTCACCCTCTCCTTTCGAGTGGAGTCTATATATCTTACCCACTCATCCGGATACCGAGCAAGCAAAGCACTCATCCGGATACCGAGCAAGCAAAGCAAATCTTGTGGAAAGGTGAGACGCGTCCATTGCGTGCCACATAACCGAGCCGAGGAAATGAAAATTGTGTACTGTATTAATAATAATAGGTACCGGTATACCTTGAAGCTTTCCGGTACGCGGGTTTCGCACAGGACAAACGCATTCGAGTTGACAGCCTACCGGTATCTGTCGATTGACCTTGTGCGTCGTGCACCGATCCGGCGCCAATGGCACATTTGCTGCTCTCCGCAGCAACTGGGTCCGTGTCGTACTCAATTGAGCCCACCGATTTGAACTTGAACATGCTATTTGACAGTGCGTCCAAGCACCACAGCAAAACCGGTATAGAATGAAGGACCCATTGAGTTCTGGGCTCAACCCAAACCTCATTAATGTATCGGAACTATTAATAAGGTCTACCATATTAATAATTTAAGCTTTTCTTCAGTACATTTTGAAGCAATCTAAAATATGGCATATAGTGCCGATATTAACGAAGTCTGGTTCAACCCAAGTCTCGCCACCCTTTCCTCTCCTAGCGCATACCGCTGAATCTTTACGCCGCAATCTCGTCCACAATGCTGCAGCACAGTTCTTTTTCAGCATTCGCCTGCGGGATAGGTCTAGCCGACCGCTTTGGCTTTGCAGCACACAGCAATACATAACCGATCGAGCGCCAAACCGCGTAGCCATTCATAGCCCGCTTTACGACTACAGTACCGGTAGCGTGTCATAGGTAAGCAGCGTATTAAAAACGATGTGGGGAAGAAGAGAGGGAAGGGAGAAGCTGCAAATACTGTACCGCGCTGTGTCCATCGTGGAGATTCGCAGACTTGCTCTTTACTGGGAAGTGCCAAAGATTCGACCAGGTGTTTCGCCCTCGTTTCTGTATCGAATCTCGGCTTCTCCACATCGCTCTGCAGCAAAAAGAAATCTGTCGTAGTCTTGACAGCTTCCACACTGACTGGTTATCAGTTGTTCTGTCTGCTCAGAGCGCGATTGTAACAAGCAAGAAGAGACCGAGATAACACCATGAAGTTTGGCAAAGTGTTGCTACAGTCGACGAAAATGTCCCCTACAGGATGGGAGCTCTACTGGGCCGACTATAAGCTGCTGAAGAAGATCATTAAGGATTGCGCGCAGATTAAGAAAGAAGAGAAGCTACAGGGCGACAAACTCGTGAAAATTAAAATCAAACCGTCCGCCAAGGAGGACAACGACAGCATTCGTGAGTTGTCGCTCGTTGGCTGTGCTGAATCGCACAAAAGTTGCTTATTTGTATCGATTTTTGGCGTGGTGTAGGCCAGTCGCAGGATGAAATGAATTTCTTCCGAACGCTGCGCACTGAGATCAAGAAGATTGCTGATTTCTTCATTAAGGAGCAAGCCAAGCACACGAGCCAAGTAGCGGCCATTGACGCCAGTTTCCAGCAACTTAAGGTACTTATGGGCGAGAAATGCGCATTTTTGTATTGATAAACAGTTCAAGAAGGCTAAGGGTTTTGATTGTTTTTTCGTGGTAATGTCGTCCAGACGAATCTAGAATCGGAGGCAGCGAAAACGGCGCTGATGAAAGACTGCGTGGCGCTGTACAAGGAGCTGCTGCTGTTGGAAAACTTCGCGGTGATGAATTTTTGCGGCATTTCCAAGGTAAGTTTTATGATCGATAGAATTATTTTGCCCACATACGGTTGATATAGGTTGACTCACTAGTAAATTACTATGTACGTTATGCAGATTTTGAAGAAGCACGACAAGTGGACGGGATACGCTACTCGCAACAAGTTTATGCACACGATCCTGATGAAGCAGCCATTCGCTACGTATGAGCCGCTGCTGCAAATGATTGATCGTCTGGAGCACATCTTCATGCAGGCAACAGGCTCTAGTATCGAGCAGCACGACGCGCAAAAATCTTCTTCTCGACGCAGCGACGGTGGAGGTAGTTCGTCTTCTTCCCCTTCCAACGAGGCACCGAGAGGCTCAGGTCCAGCTTCTGGTGGAACTGGTGGTGAGAATCCCTCTCTTGATAGGAACAATGGAGCGAATTACTCGCCAAGTCACACTCCACCTGGTGCTAGTGGCAGTCGTCATGGTGGACGCAGGTATAGAAGCGCGGTGGATGAAGCTTCACCACGATCGGAAGATTCCGTCACACTTGTACGAGTAAATGCCCTACGCGATGATGTGCGACAGCTACGAAAGATTGAAAGTGCGTATGACGGAGATGGCGAGTATGAAGACAATCCGGATGATTCAAGCTTCCCTGATGACGATACTGAGGTGCCACCGCTGCGTTTTGCTGGTCGTCCTCAGGAGCGAAAGACGATTCTGCCTCCATTGCCCATTCGTGTTGCCCCCACCGGTACCCAGTCTGATAGTGATGCTGCAGCGATCGCGATGCTTAGTATGAAAGACAGTGCCGGTTTTCAGGCTTCCGGGATCAGCAGCGACGGTGACAGCGCCGCAGATAGCTGTCGTCCACGAAGTACTAAACGGAAAGCGTGTGCGCCGCTGAACATGGAAGGCAAGCGTAAAATGAGCGTCACTGCCATTCTCAACTAGCCAGCATTCGCATAAACCGACTTCCAAAAGGGTAACGCTGCCAGTGTCAAAGCTAGAATGTTCGAAAAAAGGGCCATGTACGAATAACTTGTGGTTCGTTTGCCGCTTATTAATGCACCTTCACTGAGATTCTATTGGATTCTCGCGAGCTGATGGAAGATAACCACGGTATTAATAGTTTACCGTAGCTGATTTTGCGTCAGTTTCAAGTTGGCGAAGCACCAAGTTCTACTATGTCGCAATTTTTAACTCACACTGTAGTGAGCTCAAAGATGAATAATTAGTGGGGTAGTACTTAGGCAGAGGAAGTCTTTGATTGGTTAGAATGTCCAAAATACGAACAACTGCTGCGAAATTTGTTCTCGAAGTCACAAGACTCTTTATCTTTAGTCCACGTCTACCTTGGCCAGAGTAGGAAGTCGACTTTATTTTTTGCTTTCAGATTCTAGAATGAGCAGACTGCTCATTCAGCTTCTTACCCTTTCCTAGACTATATTTCTTGTTAAAGATCTCATTGAAGTTGCTCATCTGGAGTACCGTCCCGATGCAAGACAGAAACATAACGCGCAGGATGTTAAGAACAGACACCGCGCCCGTCCGACAGTAGCTTGATGGGGTTCTCGCAACGATGAGCACGAAAGGATCGACCGGCCAGAAAGCAGGCTCGACAATACACACGATGACTTTAGGGCGTTTAGCACTAACATCAACGCGACAATCAACAATATGAGCACCGAAATTACAGCAGAAATCACCGCGTTGAAGGACACGGTTGTCGACAATCAACAATATGAGCACCGAAATTACAGCAGAAATCACCGCGTTGAAGGACACGGTTGCGAATCTAGTGCAGGGAATGACAAATATGGTGTAAGGGGTGGATCAAGCTGCAGAGGCACGACGCTTCGCTCAAGCGACGGACCAGACACGTCGTAACGCCTAGACCGCTGCGCCAAATCGATGGAGTCAAGTTGAACAGCTTTATTTTCCAATTTGAGTCGTATTTTCGGCAAAAAGGATACGATCTCATTCAGCACGACGATTTACTGGCCACGGAGGTTAATGCGTACTAAAGAATGCTCTGGTACGAGCGGTACATGACCGATGATTTGTCAAACAAATTGTGGAGTGCCTTGAAAATGGAGATGACAATGGAGTTTATGGAGCCTAATTTCGTGGAAAAAATCCGCAGCCGATTGCTTTCAATCAAGCAAACCGGAGGTTACATTGGATATGTGGGCAAGTTTCGAGAACTTAATCGCATAGTTCCAGTTGACCCATTAACGGCAATGCATTTATTTCTCAATGGGTTATCTGATGTCTCGATGAAGCGCGAAATCCTGAGAAAGAAACCGAAAGACTTGAGCTCCGCTATTCAAGAAGGATTCCTTGAGTGGGAGCTGAAGGAGAAGTTTACTCAAGCGAAAAAAAAACAAAAGGCAAGAGTGGCGGTCAGCATTTCACGCCATCTCTTCAAACCAGATCGACACCACCTGCAGCTCGCCGGTTCGGAAAAAGGTGGTCGAGGAAGAAACAACTCAGTGAAGATTGACAAAAACAACAGTTTTTGCAGCCGTGGACCACACCGAGAAGAAGATTGCTGGTTTAAGCATCCGGAAAAACGCCCCAACGCCAACACCAATAATGTGAATCACAAAATCCTCGCGATTTAAGCATCCGGAAAAACGCCCCAACGCCAACACCAATAATGTGAATCACAAAATCCTCGCGATGCTGGAGCAAATGGTGGTGGTCGGCAACTAGACTCATCATGACAGTGAGCATTTAAATGAGTAAGTCCGCTTGATGTAGAGCGATCAAGTGGACATCTCGCAAGCTTAGCAGACTAAAGAGTTACTGTGGACGTTGCGTGGATTCTAGGAGAAAACAGAGTGAATCTACACTGTACGGCACAATGTCCTGTTTGTGATGACCAAAATCATGAATACCAGAAAAATGATGACAATGAACAATAAGAACTTGAAAACCATAAAAACGCGTTGACTGTGTTTGCTAGTGCGACGAGTGGAGTGCAATCTGTGGAATTTGAAGACGACGAACAGGTGACTGCCAAGTCGACTGATTCTGTTTCATTGCCTCGTGAATATTTCTGCCTTTTGCATATGAACAGCACTATTCAGTGCACTCGTGATGATTTAATTATCACGAACTCCAACTTATCGATAGCGGTGCCACCATAAATGCTGTCAGCCCGGAATTTTGTCAACGAGTTCAATTGGAAGACATGATTGAAAATCATGGAGTCACAATGTCAATAACGTCGACGAACAAGCAGGAAATGAAAGCTCCGAAGAAGACAGTGCGACTGCACTTGTTTATCGACTCTTTTACTCTTTATGTTTACGAATTCTTGGTCCTTCCGGTGTCAGAAAATCTGGACGTGTTGCTTGGCATATCTTGGTTGAAGGCCGTTAACCCGGACATTGATTGGATTGAGGAAACAATTAAACCTCGACAATTGGCCTTGGAGGAGAAAAACACAAAGAGAACAAAGAAGAAAAACAAAGTTCAAACGCGCAATTTAACAATGCCACCTAAACCATTGCTCCAAGTTAGTTTCAGTTAGCGGAACAACCACCAAATCGTGCCAACGAGATTTCAGCCGGGGATATTATTCGGTGACAAGTGGGGAAACAAAGTTTATAAGCAGTAACCAATTCAAGCGATTGCTTGGTAAATCTCAAGAGCTCGAGTGTGTATTTGTAATTCGGCCAGCAACTGAGAAAGAACAAACAGCGAAAAACAAAGCACTCACAGACGTGGAAGATTACGTTGGCAAGCGAAAAGACGACTGAAAATTGGAAAATGAAGCTGTTCAACTTGACTCCATCGATTTGGCGCAGCGGTCTGAGCGTTTCGACGTGTCTGGTCCGTCGCTTGAGCGAGGCGTCGTGCCTCTGCAGCTTGATCCACCCCTTGCACCATATTTGTTATTCCCTGCACCAGATTCGCAACCGTGTCCTTCACCGCGGTGATTTCTACTGTAATTTCGGTGCTGATATTGTTGATTGTCGCGTTGATGTTAGTGCTTAAACGCCCTAAAGTCATCGTGTGTATTGTCGAGCCTGCTTTCTAGCCGGTCGATCCTTTCGTGCTCAGCGTTGCGGAGAACCCCATCAAGCTGCTGTCGGACGGGCGCGGTGTCTGTTCTTAACATCCTGCGCGTTATGTTTCTGTCTTGCATCGCACCAAGTTCTACTATGTCGCAATCTTTAGCTCACACTGTAGTGAGCTCAAAGATGAATGTTGTACATGTAGCACTTAGGCAGAGGAAGTCTTTGATTGGTTAGAATGTCCAAAATCTTGAAGATACTCTACTGCTGTGGTTAAGGTGCCCGAGATGAAGACCTACTGCTGTGAGATTTGTTCTCGAGGTCACCAGACTCTTTAGTCCACGTCGACATTCACTGATCAGCTTCGAAGAGATCATTATGAAAAGTGCAGTCATCACTATTAATACCATCTACTACGTAGTACTACTATTCTACGTAGTAATACGTAGTACTAAATTTTATTATTAAAACGTACTTCAGTACCAGTAGTACAAGTATTTTAATACCCATATTGCCTTCACTTTCCCAAAACGAATTTGGATAACGTTACGCATAATTAGGGTACTAGATGTACGTAGTAGTACAAGTATTTTAATACCCATATTGCCTTCACTTTCCCAAAACGAATTTGGATAACGTTACGCATAATTAGGGTAACTGCTGTCCTATTGATTTCTTTGGTTTTCCTGTACCAAGCAGTCTACTATTCCTGCTATGTGATTTCTATCCATACCCCAGCAAACCAAGACTTTCGTACTATCAGAGTACTTCCGCACCGTGCGAGTAAACGTCTTTACGCAACTCGACAAAAAGCCTCTACAGTAGTGCTTCAATACCTTTTCCCTTCGAACATTATGTTGCCACAACATTCTGTTTGCTTAAATTCTGTACGCCTAGTAGTAGCGCCCAACAAGAAAGAAAATGATCGCACACACCAGCAGGTGCAAAGGTCCAAACGCCTGCTAAACAAACAACAACAACAATATACCGTTAGATACCATCAAAACACCTCACCAACAAAGTCAATCTCCAAACGCCTGCTAAACAAACAACAACAACAATATACCGTTAGATACCATCAAAACACCTCACACCAACAAAGTCAATGGTACCCCTTGTTCTTTAAAGCCCTTGCCCGTGATCGCCTGCGAATCCTCCGCACCAGCAGCGCCGTTTCCATTGTTTTTCCGATGACGCAGCGTCGAGGACTCCTCCGACAGCTTCTTCACACGTTGTGCATCCGTGCTCGCCTTTTGCAGCAGCTGCCGCGTTTTGTCCAAATCGCTCATTAACACGTCACGCTGGGCCGTAAGTTGCACAGTAAATGCCACCAACTAAGCACAAATACGACTCACATTAGTCACCCCAAACCGTCCAACACTAAAATCTACCACCCACCTCATCATATTTCTTCCGAAGCGACGCCACTTCCTGAATCGTTTCCTTGCCTCCTTCTCTGTTCTCCGCCACTTTGGGCGCCGGCGGTTTGTCGTCCTGCAGCAAGGCCGACGACAGTTGTGCGGTCGTAGCCATCTCCTCGTCGCTCGCTCTGCTCTGGTATCTTGAGTCAGACGTTGTCACTTTGGCTGGCGAAGCGTTGGGCGACGGCGTCCGCTGAGGACTCGGGGGCGAGCTCAAGTCCCCACTGTCCTGTACGAAGCGACAACGGAGCTTCTTGTTGGACAGTGCACGCTTGTCAGTGCGTGACCACATGTTGGTAAGTTCGTCCGCCATTTCCTTGGTGGATTTGGTCTTCACCAACTCATAGAAGCGGTCGTCTACGAAAATGCTCTGCACAAGGAACTTGTCGTTGGCTAATTGACGCTCCGCTGGGTCCAGACGTAGCAATTCATCGCAGTCTTTTTGCTGCAGAATCACCATTACGGATGCCGAGCCATTAGGCCCCAGAAGGCCCTGGTTGGGCCGCACTAGGTACCGTAGAGGCCGCGTCGTCTTGACCTTAAAGGCGATCTGGCGGTCGTCCGATACGTTGCGGATCGTCAGCACCGCCTGTGGTGCCGTCTGCGGCTGCAGATGGAAAGAGAGCGAGTCAGCCGGCTCCAGGATCACGCTCGAGTTGGGCGCCAGCGCCACGTCCACTCCGCTGCTCGCCATGGCTGCTTAATCACTGTTAAATTACGAGACTGCGATACTGTAGTGGCGTTGTTCTCAGCTTCCCCCCTAAGACACAAAATGTACATGTATTACGTAAAATGTACACAATTTGTGACAGGACTATAAATTTGAGTCAAAGTGAGATGACAAAGTCAATGCATTAGTATAGCGTGCGTGTGAATGCTGGACCATGAACAGAAGCTTGGATCTTTTGCTGACAGTGTCCCATTATCGCGTATTGGTATATAGTCACCGTTCGCCTCCCATCACTCAGACCGTTTGATCCTGTTCAGTGGCAGGCGTGTACAACCGCTGCAGCTGACCGAGCTGCTGCTCGTAGTCGTCTTCACCCAATCGGGCCATCGTCTCGGCGATTGACTGGAAAGTGTTCATGGCACGCTCGTACTTTTGCGTCTGTTGCGGCGTCTCGAACTTGGGCGGTGGCGGGTGGCCCAGCATTGACTGGGACAGTTGACTGCGACGCATCATCTTGAGCAGCACATCCGGATACGCCTCATAAATCTCACGACTCACTGGGTGGTTGTGCGACACAACCTGCAGGTAACAAATGGTACAAAAAGGCAGATATAATCGTTAGTAAATCTAATTCCACAAATCACAAAACCCAGCAGCTTCGTTACCTGGTCCGTCACGATCACCATGTACTTGGACGGGTTATCGGCAGGGGTGATCTTAACATTGATCTTGGCCATGCAGCCAATGCCGCGGTACTTCTGACCGGGACGCGTGTTGGCGCCACGGCACCTCGCCTTCATAGCGTGCGTACACATGTATATCCGGTGGTGGTGGATGGCCTCGTCCGGGAACTCTGCGCGACGGCCACGAGAGCTCTTGTTGTTCAGCATGACTTTCTGCTGGTTGCGACGATAAGCCTCGACGCTGCAGGACGAGCGCATGCGGAACGGCTGGAACGTCTCCTGCATATACAGTTCAAAGTACGAGTCAAAGTCGAACCACGAGTTGAACGACACGCGCGACATGCGTTTGCTGTCGAACTTGACGTTTGCGGCGCCGTTCGGGTCTAGGCCAACACCCGCTGCAGCCGCCGCCGCGACTGCGTCCTGCACTGGCGTAGACGAGTCCGTCTTCAAAGGCTCAGGGGGCGGAACTACAGCTGCCGCAGCAGCAGCAACGTCGAACGCCACACCAACGTCTGTAGCTTCCTTGATCTTGGCCACCACGTCGTGAATGTCATCGTCCTGCGTGGCTTCCGAGTCTTGAGAGGCTGTGGCGTCGTCTGCCACGTGAGCGACGATGTCTGCAGTCAGCGGGTCCACTTCATCCGAGCGTTCGCGACGTTTCTCGCCCACTAAAGGCTCGTGCTCGATCTTGGTAGCGTCTTCCACGTGAATATTGGTGTTCTCGTCGCCACTTACCGCCATAATTGTGTACTTGGGGTGGTGTTACCGGGGATTTCGAAAGAAAGACTGTGTGGTCGTTGTGTGGGGGGCCACACCACCCTTCACATAAAACCTCGGAGGTATAGATAAAACCTCATCAAACTGGCTTCATGTGCACCACACATTTCATGACGATAGGTACAGTGTACCATGCAGCGCGATAGCCAACCAAACCCGGTGCTTTTCGACTTGAAGGTATCAAAGCCTAGCAGCCAGCCAGCCAACGGAGTGTTGCGCTTACTGTTTCGCTCGTCATTTAGCAATCGCTCGACAGCTCCAGACTCGCTTCTCTCTATCCAATTGCTCAATAACACGATGGCCAAGAAGGTGAAAACACAAGTGCCCGTAAAGCCTGCTTCCAGCAGCGACAGCTCGTCTTCGGACTCGAGCAGCGATGAGGCTCAGAAGAAGGTGGTGGTTGCCAAGAAGGGCAGCAAGGCCGCTGCCAAGAAGCCCGTTGCTTCGGACAGCTCGTCTTCGGACTCGAGCTCGGATGAGGAGGAAGCTCCCAAGAAGGTTGTTGCCAAGAAGATTGTTGCCAAGAAGGTCGTCGTCAAGAAGGTCGTTGCCAAGAAGGAAAGCTCAGACTCGAGCTCGGACTCTTCGTCGGATGAAGAGGAGAAACCCAAGAAGGCAGCCCCGGTCAAGAAGGTGGTTGCTAAGAAGGAGAGCTCGAGCTCTTCTTCGGACTCGGATGAGGAAGAGGCTCCTAAGAAGGTGGTTGCTAAGAAGGTCGCCGCAAAGAAGGAGAGTTCGGACTCGAGCTCCGACTCTTCATCGGATGAGGAGGAGGCTGCCCCTGTCAAGAAAGTGGTTGCCGCTAAGAAGGAGAGCTCGTCGTCTTCGGACTCGGACTCTTCTTCTGATGAGGAGGAGACCCCGATTGTGTCTAAGAAGCGTAAAAACTCGGACGCTGCCGAGTCGTCTGCCAAGGTCCAAAAGAATGAGGACGGTGAGGCTGCCGCTGTGGCCAACCCGCAGAAGTCCCTGGAGATTTTCATTGCTGGTCTGCCGTGGTCCGCCACGGAGGAGGAGGTGATGGAGCACTTTGCCGGCTGCGGTGAGGTGTCTGCTGCTCGTGTCCCCATGCAGAACGGCCGCTCGTCGGGTACCGCTTTCGTGACTTTCACTACGGCCGAGGCTGTTGAGGCTGCCCTTGCCATGGATGGCCAGGACTTCGGTGGTCGCTGGATGAAGATCCGCACTGCTGAGAAGAAGAACATGTTCGACGAGAAGCCCGAGGGATGTACCAGCGTTTTCATTGGTAACCTGTCGTGGGACGTGGATGAGAACACCATCCGTGAGACTTTCGGCGAGTGCGGTGAGATCTTGAGCTGCCGTCTGGCAACTGACCGTGAGACGGGCGAGTTCCGTGGTTTCGGTCATGTTGACTTCGAGACGACTGAGGCCGTTGATGAAGCTGTGAAGCTTGCTGGTTCGTACGTTGCCGGCCGTGCTATCCGTGTGAACTACGCTAAGAGCCGTGAGCAGCACAGTGGTGGCGGTGGTGGCTTCGGGGGCCGTGGTGGTGGTCGCGGTGGTGGCCGCGGAGGACGTGGTGGCTTTGATGGTGGCCGTGGCGGTGGTCGTGGTTTCGGCGGCCGTGGTGGTGGCCGTGGCGGAGGCCGTGGATTCGGTGGTCGTGGAGGTGGCCGTGGTGGTGGCCGTGGATTCGGAGGAGGCCGTGGTGGACGTGACGACGGTCCCCCTAAGCGTCAGCCTTCGTCCATCCAGAACTTCCAGGGTAACAAGAAGACCTTTGACTAATTTAATAGCAGCCACTTGAGAGCGACAGCTTTTGAATTGGCTTGGATTACGAACACGAGGAGACACATATGCATAGAGTGCCAGGCGTCGGTGCTTGACTCGGGAGGGGTTAGCCCTGCCGTGTATTGACTAGTTTTTGCATCGCTTTAAGCTTCAATCGATTGTTTACATAGACTTCAAAATTCATTTTTTTGGCTTGTTCTTTTTTGATTCATTATGATTGGCCAGTTTTGTTGAAGTAGGCTTTTTTCGGTGAATACCACGCAAAATAATTATATCCAACATGATTTGTTCAAGCTCCAACATGATACTACAGTAGTATTATCAAAGCTTTACGTCGTGCTTGGTAGAGCTACGATGGCGATTCGAGCTTCGTTCCGCGCTTCGGCTTCTACTGCGCTTCGAGTGTCTTGATGAGCGGTGTTTGTGTGACTTTCGATCCTTCTTGTCTTTTTTCGCCCTCTTCTCCTTATCGTCACGTGAGCGATGCTTTTTGTGTTTTTTGTGCTTCTTGTGTTTCCTCTTCTCGTCCTTCTCTTTTCGTCTGGCATCTCGATTCACAGTATCATCGTCACTGCGTGGTCGTTTACTACCTCGATCATCTACCGTGCTGTCAACTGTAATGTCCAGCGTTGAGCCAGGTGTAACGCTAAGCTTTGACTTAGGAGCAATCCCCTCATCCTCTGACGAGTTTGACTCGGAGCTCTCGTCGCGTTGATTATGCCGACGACTTTGCACTGGTTCGTCACCACTTGTCGGCTCACGAATCGAAACCTGCCTCTCAGTGGCAGAGGCTGAAGTGGAATCGTGGTTTTGACGAGCAGAAGGTTCTTCTTGTTCCTCCTCGTCGTCTTCATCCTCGCTATCATCTTCGCTTAATTCAGATTCATCTGACGGCTCAAATATCGATTTAAGCAGATTAGCCGACGTTTTGTTAGCTGCAGACAGAGGAGGGAGGTCGACGCTTTCATCTTCAAACGCCTTGCTCATCTTTACAGCTTCTTGCACCTTCTTCGTCGACTTTTGTTTTGCAGCTCGATCAGCAGCAAATTCTACTAAATGAGGGACCAGTTCCTTGTCAAAGAGGTCCGGTTTCTTGTCATTTTCATCGTCTTTCCTACCAGATCCTGTTGGTCCGTCACACTTGACGTGGAAACGTTTACAAAGAAGAGAATTGGGGATCCACAAACTCTGCGAACGGCGCGACACTTTTGTTTGAACTTCCGGACTTAGAACAAGTTCATTTTCCTCCTCTTCGGTCGCAACTTTTGACGACACAAATCGTTTTGCAATCGATGCTGAAATCGTCGCTCGAAACTGATCGCGATCACTGCTTTGGAGCGATTGTCGCGCTTTTGATACAGATTTTTCGACTGGAGTAGGGTGATACACTTTAGACGGAGGTAGTCCCTGTTTCGCTTGAGCTACAGCATTAAACAGCTTCGCCCTTTGCTCCTCGCCAAGCAAGTCAAATACACTCGCAGATGGGCCTTTCACCTCGCTATCAGCTTCCACACCAGCACCACTCGGCTCATTTTCCTCTTGGTCTTCCAGTAAAACACCACGTTGTTTCGCGGTTACGATCATTCCACCGCTAGACGTGTTTGTGGAGAAATCATGTTTACGATATAAGGCTGTTACAGCATCAACGCGACCTTCATCCTCATAAAACTTGTGGTGGGCCTTAAAGTCCGATGGCACAGTCAGACGCAAATTCACTACCTTTGGAGGCTTTTCCTTGACTGCTGCTAGTTCAAACCCAGGAAGTACTGGTCGTCCATCTGAGCACAAAGCTCTGCTGCGTCTTACCTTCTCATGTCGACGCGACTCTTGTGCTGATGAATCCATCCGCTTCACATCCTTTTTCGCTGTAGGAGGAGCAATTATCCGATCAAATTCTGTCATTGAAACCGTACCATACACATCGATATCGTCATCTTCCTCCAGAGCACTAAGTCCATATCCAGTCGTTGTGCGATTACTGCCGTTGCTGCTTTTTAACGCATCGGAAAATGACACCACGTGACGGTGCGTCCCCTCTTTCGTGCGCTGTTCCTCCTCCAATTGCTGCTTGTAAAACGCAAACTCAGGAGCATTTGTATAGGGGTCAAACCCCGCACCATACCGATCAAGTTTGGGTTTGGGAAAAGCTTTCTGGACGTCAAACACCTTCCGTGGTGGAACGAACACTTCATCCTGCGGTTCCGACTCGATCTTCTCTCCACCATTTAATTGCATCAATTGTTTCTGTCTTTCCACTTGCTCCTTCACATCTTCCTGATATTTGCGTCTGCGTATCCGCTGTCCAATTCCATGTCCCTCTTTCCACCCCATTTGCTTCAATAATTTCGCTCCAACCGAGTCGTTCACTGGTAAAACCCAGTCGTCTGGCAAGGAAAACCCTGGAATAGCTGCAGATCCAGCTTTACCAGCCAGTTGTTGCTGTTGAAGCCGCTGTTTAGCTCCTGTTTGCAGCGTGTCATAGCGCTCCGTGGTCTCCAATCGTTTGCCCAGGAGCGGGTCGTCCTCCTCGTCCATAAAATCCTCCGCCCGCTGCTGGATACGGGAGGAGCGATTGTCCCGAGAAGACGAGAAAGTTTGCGGCGTCCATCCTTCCACACTGCCAACAGAGTTGTAGTATCCAGCTGAGTATCCGCCTGTAAAAGCTCCGTGGAAGCGTCGGCGTCCTTGCGCGTCCGTAACCTGCGGAAAAGAACCATAAAGTACCATAAGTGTTAGTAGATGGATAAAGCTACTTCTGCGTCTGAAAGGACTGGTAACAGAACGAGAGTAGAGGAGATAGAGAGGGATACACACCTCCTGGTTGCGGACGTTGCCGCGCTTCATTCCGACCTAAAATTTTGCTTAGGATTTAAAAGTGGGTTTTTTATTATGGGTTTTAGAGACCTAAAATCTTTTTTGAAAATGGGTTTTATGAATCTAAAATCTGGCTGTCTCTTTGGAGGGATTGTAGACGAAAAAACAGTTCGAGAAAAAAAAGGATAGACGACAGGAAATATAGCATTGATTGTGGCTTTGCATGCTGCAATTTATTTGGTTAGCTTGAAGAAGGCTCCCATTTCATTTATTATGAACAAGTGTCTGGTTTTCCCTACTGGCTAGGCAGCAACGACACTAGATTGAGGCGGACTCGTTTCCGCTATACAGAGTGGACATGTCAGCGACTCGTTCAGTTTCGCAAGAATGCACTCATCATGAAAGCAATGACCACAGTCTAGTGTGGTGAGACCCGCCGTCACGTGCTTATCTCCCTTCTTGATCGAATCTCCTTTCGTACTGTTTGGAGCTGCTTGGACAATCGACACGGTGTAGTCGCCAACCAACGCTTTACGACAAATGAAACACTCCTCTGAGTCTTGTGTCGGGTCGTTGTCGAGGAAACTGCTTTCACGGCCTGTGATTGTGAGTCGCTCGCTTAACCGCGTGAAGTCGGAGCGATCGAAAACCATTCCTTCGAACAAGAAGTCGTAAATGAGTTGCGGTAGTTTGGTAGACGACACTGCGCACTCGAGGTTGCGGTTCTGCTTGGCCATGCGCAGTAGAGTGGAGAAATACGTCTGTAACTCGGTTAACCGTCCAGAAATGACGGACGGACTGCGCGAACGGAAGATGCGGCGGCGTGGGAAGTGGTGCGCTGCGTACATGTAGAGCCACGGACAGTTGGATGGACAGAAGTGGCCGTAGTCAAGTACACTGGCGATTTCCTCTTTGAGTTCGTAAAACTCTTTGAATGTCCTCGCCATTTCCCACGTCTGGTCCAGTGCTGTGTTGCTGATGCGCATGACGTAGCGTGGACTCGCTAACTTGTTCTGACCGGGCACCACAGCTTTAACGAACTCAACCGACACGTTGTCCAATAGCGTCTGCGTCATAGACTGCGGTGGTGTGAGGCGAGACGGCTGTCGCTCGACCCGGCGCTTGGTGAAGGAGAATGAGCGGCTCATTTGCATCTCTTGAAGTGACTTGCGACGGCGCAGCTTGATGGGCGGCGCGATGGGCAGCGAAACGGAATTCCTCATGGCGAACCTGCTGAGCCGTTAAACTGAACACCTAAATGCCACCAGCGACTGTACCACCTGGAGGCAAAAGAGCTTGTGAAGCTCCAGCTGGCCACGTCCATTTGCACGTGTGATTGTTCCCAATGCGAATCGTATCCGTTCTTCTATATAATGTCATAGCAGATACGGACATGGTTATCGAAAGAGAAACTAAATAGGATGTTCGTGTTATAAGAGTCATTATAAGGATGGATTCAAGAGCCCAGTTTTGCAAGTCGTTTTTTTCAAGGCCGTCGCAAAACGGCACTTGGAAGGAAGTTGACTCCGATCTGGCGTTAACGCTAGCAGAGTTAACGGCGTGCACAAGCAGCAAACTCTGGTGACTTATGCGCGCACGGCTATCGCATAGAGCCTCTGCCGTTAGAGCTACACAGATTTGAAGTATTTTGAGTTCGGAGCGGGCAGTCGTTTATGGCAGTCCGTTCAGTCGCGCGTGACGTCTTCAGCGTGGCAAGATCGACAGCACCTTATTTGCTACACGTATTAATACCACCGAGCGCTTTACCCGTATGATACTGTACGGGGCCCGTCACACCAATATTAAACTGGAAGCCAACGTGTTATTGGAATACCATATTGAACTGCTAAGAAAACTGCCTCACTTTTTAAGCAGCCAACGCCTTCACTATTTCTCGATAGTTTTTCCTAACTATCGGAGGCGTGTGTGCTGTCCCACAACGACCGATTAACTTTCAGGAACATTATCGCTTCAAACAATAGCGTACCCAGTCTGTTGCAGCGATCCGTCATGTGTAGTGCACTGTATTGAATTGCGTTGGAATATTGCAATACTGTATTGCAAACCTTAGCAGTATTGCAAGACACGATTGCATCCTGCAGCAGTATTGACATCTAAACTGCAATGGTCGGATTACGTTCCAATGCTTGCCAATACATTTTTTTCAATCACTGGTTTGATGTACCCACTCCTCGATGCTAAGAATATATCTTTTCCAGAAGAAAACTTATCGAAGTAAATATTGAGGAGCCAGTATAATACCTCAGCTACCGAAGGACCACCCAAGCCAAGATTCGACGCATATGGAGAGAGAGAAAATTAGTGTTAAATGCAGCAACTATATTGAGCCTGTGCAAAGTTTGACTGTTGATAAACTGCTGGAAGAATCTAAGATTAAGCAGACTATCAACTGAATCGAGTTATATTCAAAACCCTTAAGATCAGGGTTTGACTAATAGTTCATGTCCGCGTCCGGATGCTGCTTCATATACAGAGCCATGTAGCGTCCATACATGCGGTATTTTTTCGTTAGCTCCGGTGTCCTTCGATTTACGTAAATATTCGACTGCTTGTCGAACCTTAGCGCTTCTTTCACGTAGCGAGGATGAATATCTTGGGCCAGCATTTTCTCGGGAGCTGTCTCAATGTCAGTTTTAACGGTTTTTTTCACGAATCGCACTGTCGGTGAACTAAAATGAATTCCTAAAAACCTCTCTTCGCCGTCCGGTTCCGCAACTGTTGCATCGGTTCGCAACAACCGTCTCTGGTTGGTGTCGTCAGCTCTCGTAATCTGTTGCACGTCGTGTGGGATCCGAAGCTTGATAATTGATCCCCATACAGAGTTGCGGCCGATAAAAACAGCGAGGGTAGCTACGAGCAGCATAATGTTGACACGCATAGTGAGAAAGTGCTGAAGCTCGATGCTCCGGGTGCTGCTGACCCAGCAAATTGTTTTGTGAAATTGGGTGTGATCGACTTGTCCCGAGGACAAAATATTACGACCGACAACACATACAGACAACGACATGCAAAGCCGGTTGACAATCAAGAGAGTCAGTATTGTGCCTTTCCGCAAGGGCAGAGGCTATACGCACAGTCTTGAGCCGGCTTTTGAGTCTCATACTTAAATCAAGTCAAAACAAGGTGTTACTGTTTTATCTTGGGGATGGGCCTTCCCGCGAGGACGGGTGTCATACGAGGGAATGTCTTTGCTTCGCAAAGGCAGTCGCTGCGCTCCTGCGCTAAAAGATTCTAACTCCTGGCGAGTGCAAGGCTCGGTTCGCTCGTGAGCTCGGCGCTGGGATCCGCCTCCGCAAATACCGCGCGGCCCTGCTTCGCGGGCACCCCGCACGGGTTTGCTGTGGCTACGCGCGCTCGCACACGCTCCCTCTGTTCACCCTCTTCCCACTGCCCTTTTTAATTATTGTGCAGGTAGCCACTCCCTTTCCGCAAGAATGGAAGTGGATATATAAACAATCTTGAGACAAACGGGCGGGAGAGGGGTGAACGGAGGTGAGCGTGTGCGAGCGCGCGTAGCCACAGCAAACCCGTGCGGGGTGCCCGCGAAGCAGGGCCGCACGGTATTTGCGGGGGCGGGCCCAGCGCCGAGCTCACGAGCGAACCGAGCCGTGCACTCGCCAGGAGTTAGAATCTTTTTATCGCAGGAGCGCAGCGACTGCCTTTGCGAAGCAAAGATATTCCCTCGCATGACATCCGTCCTTGCGGGAAAGCCCATCCCAAGATAAAATTAGTAACACCTTGGCTAGACCTGGCTAGACTTGAGTTTAGTATGCATCCTCAGAAGCGATCCGCCTTTCTGTCGCTGAGATTGTATGAATATCCTCTGCCCCGCAAGAATAGCCTATCGGACTCCAAAAAGGTGGTCCTTAGACGGAAGGGTTAGGGGCAAAGGTAGGATTTGCCCAAGGGTACAGATTTATTAAAAATGGCTCAATGCCAATCCATACTATAATATAAATCCAATTCACAGGATTATCATCCAATCACTACCGATCAGAGCTCGCAAAAGGTAACTATCGGGTATCCGTACCCAGCCGCCATTTCTTTTCGTAGACTTCGGGTACCCAGGTACCCGTACCCAGCCGTTATTTTCGCTTTGTACAGTCAATTTTTTGTTTTGTAGACTTCAGGTACCCGTACCCACCCAAGTCATATTTTCGGGCACCCGTACCCACCAATGTAATATTTTTGTTAAACTGGACTTGTGTTGTGGAAGGCAAATGCCGAAGTGAGATTGGTATTAGTTTAAATGCTGCTCCCGTTTTCCTACTGCCCCGTGTTGTCTGTGGTGCATCCAATCGCCATGTTTAAATTTCCGCAACTACTGACTCGGTTTTAGTATGTCAGCCAGTCCAATGTCTCCATGTGTCCGTGATCGATGGAACAATCACGGATTTAATTTATCGGGTGGCCATACCCGATCGACCTTTCATTCAAATAGGTTTCGGGTGGCCGTACCCAGCCGAACTTCTATTTAAATAGGTTTCGGGTGGCCGTACTCAGCCGACCTTCTGTTAAAATAGGTTTCGGGTGGCCGAAAGCCACCCATGGGTACGGCTGTCGGGTAAAAATTCGGGTACGGTTACCCGATTGCGAGCTCTGCTACCGATACAACAAGCCCTACGAAGGGCTCCGATTTGAAGAAAATATCACCTTCTAAAGAAATAATAACTCGAATGGCCACATTTCAGCGGCCATTCGGTCCTTCGAAAGACTTGTGACCTGTGCTACACCTACCGGTATCTAAGGGTACCATGAAAGGGTTCCGATTTGTAGAAGAAGATCATACTCCTGGAGTATTATTATTTAAATATGGACCAAGTTCATGTACCGCAATACATCGGCCACTCAATTCTTCGTGATTGTACTGGCAAGATGAAACCCACCACCAGTTTTTGAAATAGCATATCTTCCCACCTGAAAGTCCGATGAACACGATTTTTTTTGCTGCAAAGCTCCGTATTTACTCTTTCAAGTTATTAAATAACAGTTTCAAGGCTGCTCATGGCTTTGCACGATACTTAAATGACAAACGCAACTCGGTCGAGAAGGACAAAAAATCGAGGCTATAACACGTGGGATTGGCAGCATCTGGCGGAAAGGCGGTTTTGAGTAATTCTTGGATCAAAAATTACCAAACCTGTTATACGCTATTAATGTGTCTTCTAATTCACCTGTCAAACAGTATATTCAGCACTCACTTCATACTCGACATCAAAGAAGTCTCTATCTGTCCTTGGCTCAAGTTCCAGTGCACTAAGATCGGCACACAGTACCGCTGTCCTTTTCCACTAGCAGTGTAGCGAGGAGAATGCTTAAGTAGCCACGTCGATCCAGCTACATGATTAACGTTACAGTAGCTTTCATCCAGGTACACCTCTGGCAGCTTAGGATATCTACGAGCGTTTAAGTTTGAAACTTTTTTTGTTTTTTTGCAAGTACACGTTCCGATAGGCAATATTACCTTCTGAGTCAGCTCGAGGATCGCGGGTACGACCACGAAAGTATCCACGGAGTCAGTATTAAAAAGGCCATTTAACGTCGAGTTGTAGGGAACTGGTCAAGGTGATGGGCTGGACACGTGATCACGTGACAGTACACGTGTACAAGACAGGGCATCCTCTCCGAGACCATCACTCTTTGATTCAGTGGCTGATAGCGACACCCCCCTCCCAGTACAAAATCAATAAATTTAGCCTACACGACCCCGATGGCTCACCGCGAGCAGCGCACGCGGGCTGCCACGCCGCGCTCTCAGATCCTGGACCTCCGTACTACGAGGACGCAAGACAGCGAGGGAGAGGCCCTCCCTGGTCCAAGGTTCTCCTCCAGTGATTCTTCTAGCGAGTCCGGCGAAGACGAAGACTGCGATAGCAGCTCCGAGAGCGGTAGTGAGGCTGGCAGTCGCTATCGCTCTAAAGGGAAGAAGCGGCGGACGCAAAAGAAGCGTAGGTCGCCCGCCAAGAAGTGCAAGGTGCGTTCATCGAGTGGTGGTAATCGACGTAGAAGCCGCTCTCCTTGCCGCAGGAGTCGTTCCAAGCACCATTCCAAGTCTTCGCCTCGCTCAAGGTCGACCCGCAAGCTGCGTGTGATGTCGTCAAGCGACTCAGAAGAGGATAAATATCAGGCGAACAAGATGGAGTCTGCGGGATATAACAGCACGGAAACTGTTACTGGCGATGGCATCGTCGCCCGGGATGATGGTGTGGACGTCCCGCCTGTCGACCGAACTGAGTTCGAGAGCTGGGAGGACCTCGAGTCGTACCTGGCTACGTATTGGAGGCAAACGTTTCAGGTACGCTTCAATATCTTCAGTTTTCTTCAGTTTTCTTCAGTTTCAGACTGGGCGTCAGTTTGAAACTGATTGTTCAGTTTCAAACTTACCAATTCCTTCTCTAACGTGCTCAGGTATTTAAAGCTCGCGGATGGACCGCTACTAAGCTCCGGAATTAGAGGATGAAGGACACCTCCTCAGATCAGATGATACCGGAGACTTTCCAGTACTACTGGAAGTCGTACGTTTGCACCCACGCTGGAAAACCCGCTAAATTACGTGGTACTGGAGCGCGTCCCATGCAACATTCGCGTAAGATAGAATGTCCAGGCAAGGTTGGTTTCCTTTATTTAAATGTATGGATCTGTATTTGAGTGTCTGAATAATGGTACTTGCAGATAAATGCATGCGTTAGATACAAGGCGTATCCTGGGGTATGGGAGATTGTTTTGACGAAACAGATCCGCCACCACAACCATGTAGTGGCCGCGGACGTATTCAAAAGCTACCACGAAGCCCGCCGTGTAGAAGATGAGGAGATTCTTAGTACAGTGCGTACCTTGGATAGGGCCGGAGCCAACCGCAAACGCATCCTAGAGTTCATCACGGAGAACTCAACGGTGGAGCCAGATATGCACGACATTCATAACCTGGTTATGAAACTGCGCAAGGAGAACTACAAATTTCCCACGCTGGAGGAGCGGATCAAGGCTATCTTGGAGGACTTTGCGATAAAGTCCGGTAACGTTGCACGCGTGTTCGCAAACGATGATGTAGGTTATTAGAGATGCTTAAGTATTTGAGAGTATGCTTGTATTAATTGTTCGCTGATTTTGGTTTATGTGTAGGGGGAGTCGAATGCATCTCCACTCAGAGCGCCCACATGCGCAAGATGTTCCAACACTTCCCTGAGATTCTTCTGATCGACGCCACTCATGATACGAACAACTGCAACTACAAGCTTTTCAGCTTTATGATCCACGACGCTATGGGAACCGGACAACACGTGCAGGTATCAGTTTATATCTTCAGTCTCAGTCTTAGACTGAACATACGTTTGAGACTGAACCGTTATATTTAAACTGACACGCTCTTGTTGTAGCATTGTTTGATTGAAAATGAGCGCAAGGCCGCACTACGGCTAGCTTGCGAACAGTTCAAAGAGGCCTGTCCCTCGTGGCCTTTACTAGAGGTTGTAATGGTTGATAAAGACTTTACAGAGATGGCAGTTCTTGAGGAGGCGTTCCCGGGTGTACGAGTACTCCTCTGTCAATTTCATGTGGTCAAGTATCTTCAGGAGGAGGTTTCGAAGGTCAAGTACAACTTGACATCCTGGAGTAAGAAACAGATGAAGCAACTCTTCTCTCTGTTAGTAAGTGCCCCAACCCAGAAGATTTTCGATGGAGTTATAGCCACGATGGAGTTGACAGTTAAACCGGAGGCCTCGCTATCCACCTGGATGGCCTATTTCAAAAAGAATTGGCTTTCCTGCAAGGAAATGTGGAGCTCCGTGTATAGAGACAACGTTCCACACATGGGAAACACAACGAACAACAGGTACGGTTCTCTGTTATTGATGTTTTATTTGTGAGATTATCTAACCTACAATTGAATTCCAGATTAGAATCCAGCTGGCAGAAGCTCAAGGCGCTCGTCGACAATTCCACTTCCCTGGACGATTGTGTAGTCGCTATCCGCTTCTGGCAGACGGTAAACGAGAGGAAGTGGGCTCGCGCAGTTAATAAGATTGGAGTGTACACTCTTCTGGCAGACGGTAAACGAGAGGAAGTGGGCTCGCGCAGTTAATAAGATTGGAGTGTACACGAATTCGGACTTCGATGGAGAGATGAACGCCTTGCTGAATTCGCTGTCTCGGCATGCTGTTGATTTGATTAAGCAGCAATATGATTTTGCGCGTAAGGACTCTACGTCGTACATGCGGTACCCTCTTGGCCCGTACCAAGTGATGAAGTACGCCGCTTCGGACGGAAGCGACGAACAGGAGGAGTACATGGTCAAGCCTTCCGATTGGACCTACTTGTGTATGTTCCAGACAACACGCCTATTGCCATGCCGCCATATCATTTTTTATAGGAAGAGCATTGGGTGTGGACATCTCGTCCGGTAGAAATCATTAACCCGCGATGGCTTATCCAGAATTACAAGCTTTTACGAGCAGATGATTCAGACCCGGTGGATGTTCCTTACGAGTCTAAGACTGTGTCTAACAAGGGCTCTAGAGTTGCAAGAAATCAAAACGACAAGTTTACCCGGTGGATGTTCCTTACGAGTCTAAGACTGTGTCTAACAAGGGCTCTAGAGTTGCAAGAAATCAAAACGACAAGTTAAATGATCTACTTAGTGTGGGACGGCGGATAGCGGATGTCGGTTCGTCGTGGGGTACTACGGCTGCGACTGCACTGCGTGATTTCTTAAGTGGAGTTCTCGCGGAGGTCCACAACGGCAGGATTCCAGATTTAGCGCGAGAGAAGGATAACATACCGGAACTTCGGTATGTTTCGGAAATTCTAACGGAGTTTGGACCTACACCCGCTGATCAGAAGAGCGAGCTACCTGATTTGATGTGTGAAGATGTTGGAGATGACGAGCTCATGGACCTGGTGGAACAAATTCTGGATGAGCCTATTTCGAGCAGTGAACATCCGAAGGCGGCATCAGGTCCACAGGACTGCAGCGCGTTGTCAGACGTGTGCCTTCTACAATCTTTGCGAGTCAGTCCGAAACTGACATCCCAGCCCAAACTGAGAACCAGTCTGGAACTGAAGCTCAGTCTGGAACAGAAGCTCAGTCTGTAATTGATTTTGAAGACCCAGGCGAAACGGCTAAAGGTGCAGATGCTGTTGTGAGTTCCACGGCCCCTCAGTGGTCTGTAGCAGAGTCGACAAAGAGGTCAGGTCAAGCGTAGGCAAGGAAGAAGGCGAGGAAGCAGGCGAAGGCGGACAATCTCAAGGAGACATCCAGGTTTGTGAAGGCGGTTTCAGAAGGAACTATACCGTCCATGGAATTAGTGGTCAGCTCGTACCGCAATGGGTGGATCTACAGCAACGCAGAGGCGATGTCCATCCTGTCTGAGAAAAGAAAATTGCGTACTAGTGCAATCGTAGTGGCCCAAAGGGTCCAAGCAATCTACAACGAACCCGGCCAAGATACACACGATGCTCCCCTAGAACGCGTAGAGTCTTGCGAAACTATGGTGGCCACGTTCCAAAACAGGTATCGTAGTGAACACGATTACACTATTGCGGCGACAGATATAAGTGTCAAGGTGGATGGTTACGTCTCCGACATGGAGATGATACGGGCAACCAAGACGTGGTTTGTAGCCGCCCCCAAGTTTCACGAGATACATTAAACTTTAAAATGGATTGCAAGTTTGGATTGGGACGAGTTTATGAAAATGGATTATTGCTGGACTGAAATGTGTATGGATATGAACGAAATGGTCCGCCGCTTGAGGGCTTTAAACGTAATGCCTGACTGTTTCTATCTCACGACCTTCCGAGACGAGAAATGGATTGAGTCGTCGGCGCTGGATTTTGTCACTGCAGGATTGATTAACAAATGGAAGGACGAATATGCTGTGTTCACTTGTCCTTCATGGCTGTTCAAGTTTCCTAACTCTGAGTTAGAAGTTATCAAGAGCCATAGCGTATGGAAGCAGTTGGAACTCGCGGCCACTGATTTCGGATTCATGGAGGGATTGCAAGATGACGGTATTGAAGTGGTTGTAACGCGTTTTCTTAACAGTCGTGCACTACGAGTCCAGCGCTGGGGACCACTGGTGTGGAATATCGGTAAACTACAAGGAGCACTCTATCACGATTTTCGACCCCATGAAGACCAAAGACCTTTTCCTAGCTACGGGCGTTTCTCTATATCCACCTTATCCCGCTACTGCCCAAGATCAAGAAAAGATGGAGTTTCAAGCAACTGAATATGGACCCGCAGATCGACACGGTCAACTGCGCGCCCTTTCTAATGTTATATTCTGAATTACAGCTTTCTGGAACACGTCTAGGCGGGGGAGATGCCGTCGCCACGAGGATGGCGATGCAGTTCATGCGCTACAGATTCCTTAGTTTGGGTTTAACCGCGTTGTAGGAATGATAATTGAAAACGGTAATTGAATGCACTTCGTTTTTATTTTAGTATCATACCAACATACTTGAAAGGACTCTGTGGTTTTTAAAGTTTCGCACGACCTTCACTCGCCATGTCATGCTCTGTGCTAACTTTTATGCTCACATGCACAGTTTGCATCTCACCTTTTACCCGCAGCTGTAGACCTACTGTACCACGATACCTAATCCACAGGTGCTCCAACTTCAATCCTTACGGACCGACTCTAGTCCATCTGGCGATCACCTCATCAAATACTGAGCATACTGACCCATACTGACTCATACTGACCCCGAAATACTGACTACGCAGGCACCACGGACGTAATTCGCATCCATCAGTGTGAGCTCGTTTCTCAAAGTACGGGCTGAAATTGAAATACCTGTCAAACTGTTTACCTCGGCTACCAAGATATTCGAGGTGGATGGCTTTTTAGATAAATTACGGGCTGTTAAAATTTCAGATATAATACCATGAAGTTGCCCCGCCTCTGACCTGGGAGGCCTCCCGCGTGGCCGGGCATCCGCCGTGAAAGTCGCGTCGTGGTGCTTGTTCCAGTGCACTTAACCATATCCATTGAAACCGCAAGACAGTCAGCTATACGCTGACGTACGGCTCGCTTTTCGGGGTCGCGTCCTTCACGAGCTTCGCTTAAGAAATACTCGTGTGCACGCACGATGAGCATTTTTTCGTTGGCCGTTAGATGCCTCATAGCGCAGGCAAAAACGATAGTGATTTCAATGTTCAGCGAGAAACTATAAACTAGAGAGGCGGGGGATTATAAAACTTATCTTAGAATTTTCGTGCGGTGAGAACTTTTGATCTTACAACCAAAACAAAATTATGGTGGTGGGTTTCATCGTGCCAGTACAATAACTAGATTCTCCCACTTACCGAATTCCTCGGCTTATTACGGTCACCCATGAACAGGGTACACAGGTCGACACCAAATACCGTGTACACTTGGCTACATAATTACCGTGGCAGAAATGAAAAGTACGATTTTATATGAAGGGACAGATTTCTATTTTCCGGCCAAGTAACGCATGTCAAGCCAGTAGCAGGGGTACGGCCAGCAGCCATCAGGACGAAAGATTGTCGCTAATCGGCGGTACATTAACGAGGAGTCGCACCCGACGTGAGCGTGAAGATCGCAAGCCTGAATAGTCGCAACTCCAGCGCAATGTGCGACTACGGGAGTTGTTGGTCGACGCCACCGCGCTGCCGACGGAACAAGCACGGTCGCACTTATCTTTATGCCCTGAAGAGGACAATCACCAGTAACCAGACGACGCCAGCCACCAACAGCGACTAAACTCATTTCAAACGCGAAGGATCAGACCACAACCTGGTACACAGCAGTACCCGCGGACGATTGGACTAGACGCCAGTGAACGAACGTCATCCATCCGAACAACCAGGTGTGAACGAACCCAAGAAGAGCGGACGACAAGTGACTGTATAGCAATTAAGTGAGGAACTGGCAGCACCAGTTAACGGCCTCGCCGAGTTCATTGACGCACGTAAATAAAGTAGGTTCTGCAGTCTTAGAGGCTCAGACCGGCGCGTACAGTCAGTTGCTGTACGACGGCCATCCGGACTTTGGATTGACCGCACTTGGCTCACTAGCCGAACCCCAGCGAGCAGGGGAGCAAGGACTCGTTACATGGTGGTCATACAGGGGCATTCTAGTATTGCTCAAGACGGAACGGCGAATATGACGATCCGCAGACGACAAATTTGCGTTCTCGCGCAGTACAGACAGAATGCAACTGCCACCTTACTTTGTAGAAACAGCTGCTAAATGGTGAGCCCTTTTCTATTTTTCAGCTTTGCATCAGTACTGAATTAGAAAGAGACAGCTACATTTTAATAGTAGGTTTTAAGTGCTTTCGTGACTGTGTCGGCCCCAACGCCGAAATTACGCGCTTTTTCGTCACTAAGCGTTTCTATTTGCAGTCGTACCGCCAACGGAGGTGGTGAACTGACTTAGGCCTTCTATTGCAATTAGTGCATGTCGTTTCTGTTTCATAGAGTATTATATTTAAAATGAACTCGGCTTTGTGAAAAATGTACTTCAAGTAAAAATTTGTCACTCTTCTCGACCAATTATAGCGACGTACCCATCTGCTCGTACCTTTGATTCTATCGCTTTCGTAATTAACATAAAGAGGATTTTGTCAAAACGTCGGCGTCTAGCCATACATTTTATCGGAATTATGTATTCACGCCGGCTCTTGTCTTGCGTTTACTATGAGAAGCTTACCATCGAGCTATTTCGGGAAATCGTCAGAGTTCTCGCATACGATAACAAATGGCGCCTGATTGGCTACTTATTATCAAACGCCCTCTTCCCTCGAGCGTCATGAGTGATGGAAGTTTGCAACGTGCGAGCGCTGTACCAACCGACGTAGAGTCAATTCGCGATGCCTGTGTATCCCAACATACCCGCGGAAAGTATAGGGGCAGTCTCAATGGGATCAAGAAGTGGATTCTGGAAGAGCTCAGTAAAGAAGACGACAATACTGGCAGATTTTTGGACGACCACAATAAACTTGTTCTAACTGACTTTACTCCAGCCTTTTTCGAGAAGTTTTTGGTTTATAAGAGGAACTCTGTCAAGACTGCCACTCTAAGTGGTTGTCGAAGTGCTATTAAGGACTTGTACAGAGCAAATCGCATGGCTCTTCCAGCTGAGTACGGAGACGGCATGAAACAACTTTTCTCGGGTATGAAGCGACTTTAGGCGGAACATGACCAGTCTAGCACTCCAAAATCATCTGGAAAGCAGCCCCTGACATATTCACTTTACAGGGTTTTGTGCAAGAAGACTCTCGACGTGAGTGATGGCGGATTTTCACACCTTTTCTTGACTTCCCAATGGAATTTAATGTGCAGATCGATGTCTGTACAAATGCTGCAGACACAGCATCTTTTGGCAAAAGATGACAGTGTTGGGTCATATTTGTTAAGACAAAGACGAACCAAGAAGGTTCTGGGCCACGAGACCCGCGGCATTTATATGCCAATTCTCTAAGTGTGTCAACCTGCTGGATCACTGCATTATCGATCTATTTAGCTTGCCATCCCCGATTGGAGCCAGGTGCGCTATTTCATGGCTCTAATCAGAAGTTACGACTCTTACTAGGCTTTTAAATACAGAAGGTTCTGCAAAGAGTTACGGCACCCATTCTGTGCGAAAAGGAGTTGCAACATTTGCGTGTGGAGGTAGCACAGGGGGACCATCAATAGTAAGTGTTTGTCTTCGTTGTGGCTGGAGTCTTGGTGGTGTACAAGACCGATATTTTCGGTACGAAGCTGCAGGCGATCAATTTCTGGGTCGTGTGGTGGCTGGACTTCCAGTAAACGATTCAAGCTTTGCACCCTACCACCGCACTTTCGTGATTGCACAAACATATTTGTGAAGTCTTCTGTGAAAACAACGTTTCCTTTTCTCTGTGATGAATCAAATCTTACGAACATTTTGCAGTTATGTCTCGCGAGTCTAGTTTATAACGCTCAGTATCTACAGCAGCACCTTCCGGCGAATCATGCTTTACTCTCAACACTCGTTTTTACAAACCCTAGCGTCTTTGAAAATTTACAACGTCAAATTGAAGTGGGTCAGTCTGCGTGGATGCATCCTACAGGAATACCACCCTATATTGAATTGTATAAAAAACTGGACAGACAACAGCAATCGATCGATGCTTTGCCTAGATTGGACAAACATATTTGTGAAGTCTTCTGTGAAAACAACGTTTCCTGGTCTCTGTGATGAACCAAATCTTACGAACATTTTGCAGTTATGCCTCGCGAGTCTAGTTTATCACGCTCAGTATCTACAGCAGCATCTTCCGGCGAATCATGCTTTACTCTCAACACTCGTTTTTACAAACCCTAGCGTCTTTGAAAATTTACAACGTCAAATTGAAGTGGGTCAGTCTGCGTGGATGCATCCTACAGGAATACCACCCTATATTGAATTGTATAAAAAACTGGACAGACAACAGCAATCGATCGATGCTTTGCCTAAAAAGCTGGAGGAGAGAATGGAGTTTGTTTTGGAAAAGAAGGGAGTAGCAGCTGGAAATATAACGCGCGACATACTGCGTGAAGAAATTCGAGGACTGCTCGACGATATTGGTCTTCACCGCGATTTGCAACCTGATCGCGTAGCACCATCCGCTGCGCCAACACGCTCGTACTACGTGGGGCGGCAAATTCCATGTACTGCCCAGGGACTTTAATTTTCCGAGTATTGACCCGCTAGGAGCATGGATGCTTTGGTGGTTCGGAAATCCTAAGCTTAATTATCCCGCATACAAGGGGATCCCATCAGACGATATGGATACACCACAAAAAAACCAACACTATCAGAGTGGTCAATAATGATGCGGTACATAATTATGGTATTGAAGAGAAGCTCGAAAAACCAATGCCAGCAGTTACTGACGAAAACCATGCTATTCAGCTGTTTAAGATGTAAGATCGGATACAACACACTTCAATTAAAACCAAGTAAGCGAAAGCGAAGAACAGGTCAGCTCAAGCTCACCACAGTGCTTAGACTCGTCCGACAAGGCGAAAAAAAGGACGAAGCTTGCGTTTGGCAGTCCTCAAGGCCAAGAAAACGCCAGAATCGCTCAAACGCATCCTCCCTTCAGGTAAATAGCGACGCTGTATCAGGGATGGAGAAGCACAGTCACATTGGTCCCAGATTCCATTCCGTCTTCGTAGAGACGGACACAGCACGCGCGGCTAGCTCCATGGAAACAGAACAGTTGCTGGTCTCCCAGAACACGCTTAGCTATAAGACCTAAATGAATAACACAATAAAATCGTTAGCATGACCAACAAGTTTAATAATGACCTTTAGATACCACACAATTACCACAGTATGGGGACTGGACACGCCCTCTTCTGCTCTTCCTCTGAAACGCTACATTCTCCTTCTCTCCATTTGCTGTAGAACAGTGTCGAACGGTATCTCCAGGTCTCTCACCGAAGTCCGGTTCAAACCAGCAGCACTGGACAGAAGTAGTCGTATGGCTTGTCAGCTCGTCGCCCTCAAGAGAACATTACTTGTGAGAGTATAAGCAACAGTCAATAACGAATCTTTTCATGAAAGGTGTCGTCGTCTTAAGTGCAACAATTCCACTCAGTTTGCTATTATAGGGATGCTAATGACTTGGCTTTGCAAACTTTGGCCCTATGGATACCATTTCAAACGTGGCACCGAGATACTAAACTTACACGAGTTTTCAAGAACGAACCGATCATCACCACATCTCTTTTACTAGATTCCCTGTGCCTCTGACGCTTCCTATTTGCAGCTGATACTAGCTGCGCTGTCCGATGCGTGTCTCTATTCTACTGTGCCTAAGACAGCCCCCTGTCTGTCTGTATGTCCGTCCCCACCTCGGTCCAGAAATACACATTGGATATTATTGCCCCCGAGCGCAGCGAGGGGGACGTTGGTTGGTCGAAATGCGATCTTTAGCTGCCAAGCGCAGCGAAGGCGGCGCTGATTGGCTGAAACGTGTGATGTGGTATACACAATCGTATTTTGCATAGAAGAAGTACATGGTGTGGTCTACACCCAATCGTACTTAGAAGAAACGTGATTACCAGCAACGCCGCTTGGAGGCTCCGCTTCAACGACGTAGACTATATTAGATGACAGTACGTGTTCCCATGGGCCATAACAAGAAGTAGTTGGTGTGGTCTACACCCAATCGCACTTAATAGATCGGCGAGTACTGGCATTGGCCTTGGAGCCTCCGTTCCAACGTGGTGGGCTATGATTGTTGGCACTACGTGTCCCCACGATCCATAGCATGTCGATCCATAGCTGCATAGATGCCACAGCGATGTTGCGCTGGTGATAGTAGATGCTAACGGGTACATACAATTAATTGGCTTAATTGTTGTTTCAACTTCGTGCCATAGAACAACTGCAACGATGTAGGCTATGATTGTTGGTACAACGTGTCCCACGACCCATAGCATGTCGATCCATAGCTGCATAGATGCCACAGCGGTGTTGCGCTGGTGATAATTAATGCTGACGGGTATATACAATTATTTGGCTTAATTTTTGTTGTTTCAACTTGTGCCATAGATATACTTCAACGATGTAGACCCGAGTTTGGATAGTAGTTAGCAGTACGCGTCCCACGAGTCATAGCACGACGATTTAAAGCTGCATAGACGTCACAGTGGTGTATTGCAGCTGATAGTAGGAAAATACCAGATAATACAAACATTTGGCTTCAGTGTGTTTCAACTGTGTAGCATAGATATACTTTAACGAGGTGGGTTCTCAGTGTACATGGTAGTTAGCAGTACATAACGAGCCATAGCCTGGCGATCAATATCTGCATAGAAGTACATTGGTGTTTTGCTGATGAGCAGTGTTATCGGTCGGATTAATACAATTAATTGGCTTTGGTGTTGTTTCAGCTTTGTACCATATATATATATATACATTCGGATCGAAGTTGGCACGATCCGGGTAATATGGACAGGTACGTATTAATTGCAAGCCAATAGATGATAGTGATGCGCACATTCTACATCGATTAAATAACGCTACAGGGTATCTTCGTTGTACAAGGTCCGCAGACACATGACATAGAATATGTCAGCATACGTGCAAGTAGCCGCAAATCCAATACCTACAGACATTGATTTACAACACGGTAGTAGACGCGACATAGCTACGCTGATTTA